>PVKU01004398.1:0-148244 GCA_004027475.1 Anoura caudifer
CCCAGGCTGACCCCCCCGGCCCTCTCCCTCCCCCAGGCTGTCCCCCCAGGCACAGTCCTTGAGCAGAGCTGTCACTGTCCATGAGCCTACATCCCCACAGCACTGGGCCCTCTGGCCTGTCCCCGAACCCTGTGCAAGTGGAGCATGAGCCCCCCAGAGCTGCTGTAGGCTGCCTACAACAACGGCCAGCTGGTGGTGTTTCCTGAGACTACCGCATGGACCTGCTCCTCCACCTGCTGCCCAGTGTGACCCTAGCACTGAGCAGGGCTACCTGACTCAAAGGAGAAAGTACAACTGAAGGCTTTGTTTTAACAACGGGACTATCACTGTAAAAATTAATGAGGATAACACATCTCCGAGCAGTAGATTGAAAAGGGGGTTGCCAATCATGGCACCCCTTCTTCCCACCTGCAGCCCCCACCTCCACCAGTCCTGGCCACAGGAGTAAGAATGTGCTCCCAAATGATTCAATTAGGGTCCTTTCCCAGAAGTTTTTAAATTTGAAATTCAAACAAGAGGAGTCTCTTTTTCTCCAAGGATGACCATGGGGTCATGGCGCCCTTGGAGCTGACAGTGGTATTGGATTCTGCTCTCATGGAGAAAGCCAGTGTAAGATGCCGAGGCTGACAAGGAGAAAGAAAAGTTGAGACAGAGGGGAAAAGAGTTTGGCCGCCTTAAAATACCTAGTTCTATCCACCCAAGGTAAGCATATCCCTCCTTCTACGGTACGCTAGGACAATAAATTCTACCCCAGTTAGACTTCGGTTTCATCACTTGCAAATACCCAGTTCCCAGCTAATACATGCTACCATTCATTTGGCAGTTTATTATACTCTCTTTTACTATTGTTACAAATGTCTTTAATCAAATGTCTCCCTTCCCCAACAAGAAAATAACTTTCTTGACTATGGCAGTTTTGCCTGGGGCCCCTTCCTCTAGCAAACCCATCCTGGTGCCGAGCCATGTAAGTGCCTTAACTGTGTTCAGTAACGGTTATAAACGGTACAGTGTTCAGAACAGGGACAGTCAATCACAGGTGGAAGTTCTTGTTAAAATACTTGTTTTTCCCCCCCAAACTTGCACCCAGCTGATCAGTCAACAGGAGAACCACCTATACCATCAGGAAATTTTCTCCTATTATGCAATTTCTTTGAAATTGTGAAGTTGCTTCCCTTCTATTTACGGGCTTGGGATTCCCAATTAGGTTCTCACTTCTGCTAAGATTTTCAATAAGGCTCATCTTTTTCTGGGTGATGGGTGTTCTAACAACCTCCTCTCCTCACCCTGGGACAAAGTACGTCATGATAGTGTTTATTGAGGTCCAGTTGACTGCTTTGATGAGCTAAAAGTCATGGAAGTGACCCTCAAAACTGGATGCTTTGTCAGAGGGGATAGTTTCTTTCAGCTCAGCAGCCAAGCCCCTGCGCCGCCCCGGCTGTCCTGGTGTGGTGGCAGACAAACGGGCTGCTTGTCAGTGAGCAGCAGCAAAGACGGAGGAGACTCGTATCCACTGACCAGGCTGCATGTGGCCCAACCATGTTATCTGGAAATTTTCACATTGTAGGTACTCAAAATCCCAGCAATTTCTTTCCTTCTATGTATTGGCATAAACATTGCTTGACATCCCTTTGCTGTTTACAAAAGAGCAAACACTCAGATCTCGGTGAATGTAGTATTTATGTTTTACTACTGGGACATTGGGAAAGAATTTAATTTGGCTGCTGAGTAGAAACCAAAGGATGTGCTTCTTTGAAAAGATGCAACCAAGTGGGCTGGTGCTTAAACATGAACATCCGCGCAGATGGAAATCCCAAAGATGCCCAGGAGCCCAGCCTTCACACAGCCGTCAGCACCAATGTTATCTGAAAAGGGGAACATTTTTGAAGAAAGAACATTAAGAAGTACATTATTAGAATGCAGCAAACCAATGCCTCTTGTCAATGTCTTGACTAGAGGTTGTATATGTAATTTCATGTCACCCAAGATTTTAGCTATACTTGTATAGCAAAGGAGAATAATGAGCTAACTTAAATAGAGTGACAACTCCAAGAAGCGCTGTCTGGCTCAATTCAATTGATGTTATGCATTAATGCCACATCTGTGTGTCTTTACTCGTAAATACTAACGACCTTACAAAAAGAAAAATGTCTTAACTAGACGGTTTTCTGGGCAGTGCAAATGTATCGAATGCCTTTTTTTCCCCCTGTATCCACCTTCCACTACTCTGGGGACTTTTGTTGCTGCTGTTGCACTCAGCATCTGCGGCCCAGCCTCTCTTTCCCCTTGGCCTTTCTTCTGTATTTAGAGACTTTGTGCAAAAATGCCAGTAACGACTGCAGTCATTACTACCTGGATGACTCAGGGCTTTCATTCCCTGCCAGGGCACTTTGCCTGCTTTTTCTTGGACCAATTTGACCCTGGATTCTGAGAATATTACTTTTCTGAGAGATAACTGACAAATATATCTGTATATATTTTAAGTGTGCACCATGATGATGTGATATACATATACATGGTAGAAAGATCACAAGAACAAGGTAACACAGCCTTCATGTCACACGGTTAACACAGGTAACTGTTTCCATGTGTGGTGAGGATGCTTACGACTGCTCTCAGCAACTGGCAAGCATACGATACCCTGTTTTCGACTGCAGTCACTGTGCACACAATGTGTAGTACATTAGAGAGTCCGACAGCCTTTCCTTCACACCCAGGAATCTACTTTCATTCCATCCTCTGTGTTAGTGGGTCAGCCCTTCCACCAGACTACGTGTTCCTTGCAGGACATTAGGGTTTCCTTCGTTTCTGTATCTCTCCTAACATTTAGCACAATGTCCATGCATGGTTGGGATTTAATTCCTAAAGTAAGTGGAATCGAGTCATGTTTTTTTATTTATTTGTGTTTCACGTAATACCTGGCAGAGTGTTGGGCACATTAGAGCTTTCAGAAAATATTTGGGGAAGGAACGATTGGTTGGTACTCACGTGTCTTTTCAACCACTTCCCCCTTATACAAGGGGACATGTTTGCAGAGCTGCTCGATGGGTGACCCAAACACAAACCATTTCACATCCGTGATCAGAGACTGCAGCGGGTTGTACTTGACCCAGGTATATTTGTTGGAGAACATGGTGTTCAGAGCCTAGATCGGTATAACAGAGTGGGATTGGGTAGAAACAAATTGGCGCCATCTGGTGTACCTCATTCTAACTGGTGACTTTTCAGATCATTAAATAGAAGGCCAGGGGTCTCTAGATATCACCCCTTTCTGACCACTTGGTCTTCAGAGAAGCCTTGTTATCACCAACATTATTTTGCTGGTGGTGACAGTGAAACTGAAGAGAGTGATTCCTATGCCAAAGGTGGCACAAATGGAAAGCTATGGTGGGACCATCACACCCAGATTTCTAGCTTCATGTAGCATTTGTTTATTTTCTCTGTACTGCGTTGTTTCTTTGCACCTTGCATCATTGGATATTATAACTCCACTTCTTTTTTGCCGTCCACTATTTCTTAGAGCCTTGCTCTGAGAAAAGAAGTTGCATGGCCCTTTCCACAGAAACACTGGAATTTATTAAAAGTTCTTGTATTGGGGGTTGTAGGGTAGAAATCAAGCTAAGAGATATACTCCAGCAACAAAAACAATAGATGTGAAAATACTAGTAAGTGGAGAGTAGTAAGGTATAGTATTATGATCCCTTTACCCTCTTCATTTTTCCATAGTCACCAGTAATCCCTGGCTTAAGAAGGGGAAATATTTACCTGCCTCTCGTAGATGTATCGTTTGAGTTGGTCCAGGGCAGGGATAGCTTCGTGGTCCATCTTCAGGATGTAGCAGGCTCTTCGGGAGAACATCCTGGATGCGATGTAGCCCTGAGGCAGCAAGAGCACAGTTACTGCCCCTCCCAACTCCCTGGGTTCTGAACTTGGTGAGAATGACATATGAACCATGGGAAAACCTTGAGCATGCACAGTGAGTATACGTGACTCCTCTTCCATCTGCAGTCAGTCCTGTCCACTTGGCTTCTTTGACATAGCATTTTTACTTTTCACTTGTCATCTCTGTCTCTGAAATTGTGAGAACCCAGGATCTGGGCTCCACTTTTCATGTCATGGAACAAGGGTCTGAAGTTTGTGATCCGAAAGACTGAGAAGCAGAGCTCTCTGGCTCTTTCTATTTATTTTGTCCAGCCTCTTCCTGGATTTGGAGTGCATACAATATTCTTTAGAACTGTGCTTTCCACTATGTTAGTTATTAGCCACATATAGCTCTTTAAATTTAAAATCAAAATCAATATGACTTAAAGTGTACTTTCTCTGTCACATTTTCCAAGGGCTCAACAGCCACAAGTGGCTAGCTGCTTCCCGATCAGAGAGCACAGATGCTGAACATTTCCATCACCACAGAAAGTTCCAATGGACACTGTTGCTGTAGAAATGCTCCTTATCGTACCTACACCTACCTTCACCCCCCCACACATACATGCTTCATATATTCTTCCCTCCTCTACCACCTTTTCTCCATCTTTTCTCTATCTCTAAAACAAGCTGTCTGGGTAGGGATGGGTTGGAAAAGTTGGGACTGGAAGGGCAGTTGAGGATGAGCACCATGGAGCCAGAAGGAACCTGAGGCCATCTAATCCTCAGCTAGGGTAGAACTCTTCAGAGTTCCAAATAATGATACATTCTGCAAGACGTAAACCCTTCTACTTCCTATTTTTCACTTCTCACAAATTGCCAGTTCCTAAAATTCAAAAATAGACAGAGACCAAGCGTGATGATAGCGGAAGAGACTTAAACCAAATCCTCACCACTCCATTTTTAAAGGAACTTTTAGGATTTCTTTGGCCCAGAAACAATTTCAGTATAACTTCCTTTTCAACTGTATTTTTTCAAAGACCCCACACTCTCAAATGTGGAAATCCCCATACCAGTGGGGAGGAAGTGTGTGAGGATGTTTCTACAAGAAAAGGAGAAAAGCGTATTCAGATGTCCAGTGAAATGAATGACAACTCTCCCATATCCACTGGGCACAGCTAAAAGCGAACTCATAATGTTAGTGGAACAAACAGAAAACAAAGAGGGGAAGACATGGATAAAGGACGGAATAGGTTTTCTGAGTAGGTTTCTGAGACTTACTATTAATAACAGCAACTAAAACTTGGAAATAGTTTGGTGTTTTTAATGAACATACTTGCCTTCTCACAGAAGAAGCATGATTTATTGCGTAGCCTACATACCTACTTAAATGTGTATAGTTGTTCTGGATTTCTGGCAATTTGCGACTTTTTCATAATTGGTCTTTTTTTGCATAATAGTTTGTATTAGAAGCCCTAATTCATTCTTATTTATCTGACAAATATTTTTGAGAATCTGTGTTCCAGGCATTGCTTTGGGCTTTGGTCATTCTTTCTGAGGCTGTAGTGAGATAATATCATCACACTTCCAATTTCCACCTGAAAAGGTCAAGTAAATATGTGTTTCTCTCATGGTTTTTTTCCTTAGAAATGATTTTGTTTGTTTGTTAATCAATAGGTTGATTATTTAACAGGAAAAGCAGAAGTAAGGAAATTCTGATGGAATTGCAGGATACATTTTAGAATTCAAATGTGTCCAAAATGCCTGCCCTTCTGCCCTTCAGAAACCCAGTCTTGAAGAATACAAAAATTCCCTTGCTGCTTACATGCTGGTAGTCAAAAACCGTGGTAGAGGAGCACGATCCTGCATGGATGTTAATGATGGCGGCATTTTTTTCATTGTCAATTGTCATTGTCTCTTGAATATTGCCACCATTGTTGTTTGGGCTGATGATGTTATACACCTAGATTAACAACAAAGACATAATGGTTTTTTGATAAATCCTATGCATTTTAAAGGATCCCTCCCAGCAAAATAAAGCCTTCCACCTTCTATGAACAAGAAATTGAAGCCTAAACCTCTCTTCTGGGATCCCAGACCAAAAACACATGTTAAAATAAGAATGTAAAACTCTTCCTCATAGTTGACTATATATTATATAGGAGAGGCAATGACATCACAAGAGGAATGAAATTGGCCATATTTTAAAGCAATTGTTTACATTGTTAAGGTATTACAGTTGGAAAGAAATAATCAATCTTGTTGTTTCCATTATTTGTTATTTCTGGGATTCTATCCCAAATACTATGGACTCTCTGCTGTCCTTCAAATTATCTTGTTTCTTCCTTTTTCTTTCCCAACATCTCCAAGCTATAAAGTTCATGATGAATCAACTCACCTCGAATCCATAAGATTGTGTTCCAAAGGTGGCTAGCACCACCAGAAATAACACCTGAAAAACAGACCAGTCACTTCCATCCCTTACAAGGTAATCATTGAAGACAGAGGAATGATGGGACACTGAGCAGAACAAGCACAAACATCTCAGAAAAATACACCCAGAGACACTGGTGTGTGGTCATGGACTATCAACAGTCCATTTCCAAAGTACAAAATACACACTCACTCATTTAACAGGTATTTTTTGAGTTCATGCTCTTGCCACACACAAGGTTCTACCTCTGTCACCCAATTCCCAGCCCTTTCCAACACCAAAAACTTCTACGTAGCATGTGTTCTTACGCCGGGAAGAAGTTGGGGCAGATGAGCAGTGAGAAATGACTGATTTTACTGTGGGAATACCCTGGTGTGATTCATTCTGGTTTTGGACTGCAAAAGGTCGATTTGTGTCTTCTGGTAAAAAAAAAAAAAGGGGGGGGGAGGGTGATAGTAAAACAGATCAAAAGTGGATTCATGGGCAATAGATAGAATGGATTTCTAAGGAAAACTATGAAAATAAGATGCTTGGGACAGGTGTAACTTTTGAGGGTGACATCAAGGAAAACCTCCTTGTTCTCCTACAACCCGTGCCTTAATGTTGCCATCAGACAATGTTAGGCCAGCAAGCACGGAACTGACACTCAGGCAGTTCTGACATTTTGCTGCACTTGTGTGAAAGTCAAGTGCAACATTCTGATCCTGGCTTTGTAGAGTCTCCTCTGACATCACAGCGACCTGTACCATTATTGAAAACTGTGGCTGGAGGGGGTCTGCTAGAAGGCAGCTATTTTTGAGAACTGTCAGTGGGACTTTTCTACCGCACTTTTTATATTGCCAATAACATTGCTCTCCTGATGACTGGGGGCAGTGTCTAGCAGAGACCCGTGTGCAGATATCCCACCTGCTCATTTGCATAGGGGCACATCTTCTCTGGCTTTAGGTAGCTCCAGTAGCCTCTGACACTTCCGTGCTATTCTTTTTAACTTTTTAAGAAATATATCTTATTGATTATGCTATTACAATTGTCCCATTTCTCCCCCTTCATTCCTTTCCACCCTGTACACCCCCTCCCACCCACATTCCCCCTTTTAGTTCAAGTCCATGTATCCTAAGTTCTTTAGCTTCTACATTTCCCACACTATTCTTGCCCTTCCCCTGTCTATTTTCTACCTACCATCTATGCTACTTATTCTGTGCACCTTTCCCCCCTCTCTCCTCCTCCCAGTCCCATGTTGCTAGCCCTCCATGTGATCTCCATTTCTGTGTTTCTGTTCCTGTCTAGTTGTTCACTTACTTTGCTTTTGTTTTATGTGTGGTTGTTAATATCTGTGAGTTTGCTATCTTTTTACCATCATATTTTTTATCTTCTTTTTGTTAGGTAAGTCCCTTTAACATTTCATATAATAAGGGCTTGGTGATGGTGAACTCCTTTAACTTGACCTTATCTGAGAGGCACTTCATCTGCCCTTCCATTCTAAATGAAAGCTTTGCTGGATAGAGCAATCTTGGATGTAGGCCTTTGACTTTCATGACTTGGAATACTTCTTTCCAGCCCCTTCTTGCCTGGAAGGTCTCTTTTGAGAAATCTGCTGACAGTCTGATGGGAACTCCTTTGTAGGTGACTGTCTCCTTGTCTCTTGCTGCTTCTAGGATTCTCTCCTTCATTTTAATCTTGGGTAACTTAATGATGATGTGCCTTGGTGTGTTCCTCCTTGGGACCAACTTCTTTGGGACTCTCTGAGCTTCCTGGACTTCCTGGAAGTCTATTTCCTCTGCCAGATTGGGGTAGTTCTCCTTTA
This sequence comes from Anoura caudifer, assembly GCA_004027475.1. Lineage (NCBI taxonomy): Eukaryota > Metazoa > Chordata > Mammalia > Chiroptera > Phyllostomidae > Anoura > Anoura caudifer. The sequence continues at coordinate 8,097 of PVKU01004398.1, forward strand.
TTATTTGTTCAAATAAGTTTTCCACTTGTTGCTCTTCCTCTTCCCCTTCTGGTACCCCTATAATTCAGATGTTGGGACATTTAAAGGTGTCCTGGAGGTTCCTAAGCCTCTCCTCATTTTTTTGAATTCTTGTTTCTTCATTCTTTTCTGCTTGGTTGTTTCTTTCTTCCTTCTGGTTCACTCCATTGATTTGAGTCCCAGTTTTCCTCCTATCACTATTGGTTCCCTGTGCATTTTCCTTCATTTCATTTAGCATAGCCTTTATTTTTTCATCTAATTTGCTACCAAATTCAACCAATTCTGTGAGCTTCCTAATCACCAGTGCTTTGAACTGTGCATCTCATAGGTTGGCTTTATTGCTTAGTTGTATTTGCTCTGGAGCTTTGATCTGCCCTTCTGTTTAGGCCTTTTCTTTTCTTTTCTTTTCTTTTCTTTTCTTTCTTTCTTTCTTTCTTTTTTTTTGTCTTGTCGCACCTGTTACGTATGAGGGGCAGAGGCTTACGTGTTCACCAGGGCGGGGCAACCCAGTTGCTGGGTTACGATGCTGTATGTGGGGGCAGGGTCCAAGAGGGAACAGTGGTGCTTGCTCTGCTCTCTGTCAGATTTCCGTACCTTCTGCTGCTTCCCCCACTCAAACTGAGCCCTTCTGGAGCTGATTCCCATGTGGGTGGGCTTGTGTAAAGTTCTAGGACCCTGTGGGTCTCTCCAACAAACTCTCTTGTGAAGCTGGGAGTCTCTTCCGGCACCTCAACCCCACAGGTGTTTTCAATTGGTGTTTTGAGGCTTTATTTTCCCACACTGGGACCCTGGGTTGCAGTCTGTCTTGCTCCCCAGTTTCTCCTGGTTTACCTGCATGTGAATGTGGGACTGTCTGGTCAGTCAGCCACCTTGCACACCATGCCCAGATTCACAATCGCCGCCTTGCTGAGTCTGCCCATTGCCACCGCATGCCCAGGGCCTGCCAGCCGCAGCCTGCGCACCCAGGGTCCACCCACTGCCATCTTGCATGCCCAGGGTTAGCTGCTGCCTTGTGTGCCCGGTGCCACCACTTTTTTTGCCACGACCCCCTCTCTGCCTGGCCACCCGACTCTGCCCCTCCTACCAGTCTGGATGAATGTGTCTTCTTTAACTCCTTGGTTGTCGGACTTCCATACAGTTCAATTTTCTGTCAATTCTGATTGTTGTTTCTAAATTGTTGTTGTCCTTATTTTGGTTCAACTTTTTTTATTGTTGTTCAAGTGTAGTTGTCTCCATTTTCCCCCCACCACTCCCTCCCACCCCCATACTATTCTGTTAATGGATTTAATACAGGGGCATGAACAGGTAGATGGAGGACTGGTCATCTTAGTGGTATAATTAACGAGAGCTCAGGAAGTAGCCCCTGCCTTCAAATAACCACCCATCCAACACTGAGATTCATATACCACAGTTATAGGTTTATGATTCAGGTTAGGTCTACTTTTGGAAAATCAAGAGACTCCTGGAAGAGGAAACTCTTTAAACTAACAGTCTTTAGCACTTATGGGAGGTACTTATCATTCTGCTTTCTCCCTCAGCTTCTAAACAAGAATAAGGGATAGAGACTGGGGGAAGCAGTTCCAACATAGATCAGAACATAGTCCAATTGCCCGTGGAGCACTGCAGTGAGGAGCTTTGGGAAAGAGTGGGGTCAGGGCTGTGGTCAGTTGGAGGAGTAGGAGTGGTCATGACCGGCATCCTTTGTCATGATTTCTCCTGTAAGTGGGGCCTATGCTGGGTAAATTTCAAGGCTAAATTCCAGATTCACTGGCTTGGGAAAATCACATTCTTCCATGCCTGAGTCTTCTCATCTGTAAAATGGGGTAATACTACTCCGCTCTTAGAGTTGTTGAAGTCAATTGATGAAATTATTCATATGGAATGTTTAGCATAAGGCCTAGCATACATTTAGGAAATGATTACTGCTATTATTACTATTGTTAATATTACTGATATTATTATTTTTAAATTACCACTTCTCTTTTAGATAGTAAATGCAGTTATCCTAAAATGATTACTTTCCCTCTAAAACTCATAATAAGAACTATTATTAAATATATTCCAAATTAAAATTCTCTAGATATTTCCAAAATTTTTCTTTTTTCTTTTAGTAAACATCTCAAAAAATAGACAAATAAATATTCAACTTAACATTCAACACTATTCCTGACAAAGACTTCATTAATTCAATCATAGAAGCTTAGAAGCATGCACAGTGTTTGTCTAAGAACCCTGAAATCCCAGACATATTGGATATGAACATTCTCTGCAGGCAGCCACCACAAGAGCATAAAGAAGCATAAGCAAATACTCACAAGGATTTTCATTTTGTCTGAAGGGAAAAGGTGCTGGAGCAAGTAAAGCTGCCTGGAGCAGCTTCTACCCTTTATATTGGCTTTAAGGTGTGGAAATCTCTTTCCAAACTGATCACTTTGGAGAAAGCTGTGCCATATCTGACACACCCCAGCAAACTCCTTTATCGAGATTGAGCTCCAATCACATAACCTGATAACAATGAAGTCCATTAGTCAGTAATGAAAATTCACCACTTGGTCACTCTGTAAATATTCCCTGCTTATCTGCTCTCTGTTGAACTTGAGAGTTCAATTTCCACCCTTTAAAAACATTGCAAGGTGCTTGTTTTACACAAACTTGCCAGAGACATATAAGGGCATATTCTTAATATCGCCCCCTGATGGGAAAGTCCTCCCCTAAGACCTGAGCAGGGCCCCACTCAGTGTCTTTTTGTCCCTGCCCTGCTTGTTGAATTCCTCCACCTAAGGAATGGACACAAGACTAGAGGCAAGGACAGAGGTTGAGGGGTACCTGTTTTGAGAACAAACAACCTTTGACTTTATTTCTCCTCCCCTTTAGAGTTAGTTCCAATTTCCAGAGATTCGTGAGGAACAGGGCTCAGACAATTCTCTACCCAGTTACCATGGTTAACAAAATTTCCACATTAAGCCTTGCCCAAAACACAGTGAAAACTGTGATTTATAGATGTCTAGTTATCTTGAGGGGGTATTGAGAAATTCTCAGATTCAAAAAATAAAGAAAATAAAGTTTAATTTGTTTATTTTTTATAATGCTCCAATCAGAAAAATCTAGCTAGTGTAAGGGTGGGATAATGAATGCAGAAGGTGGAGAAATACAAAAACAAACAAGGAATTGCAAAGATATTACATATTGCAAAGCACTACAGTAGGCAAAGAAGTAGCATGCGTGATGTCCTTGATCTACAACTACACTGACATTGGGGCAATTTGGGGGTTTCCTGGTTCACTGGAATTCTGCTCTGCAGGCTGTTTAGCTGGGGTAGATGTAAAATGTCCTTTTTTTCTTAAGCTTTCTGAGATAGCAGCAGCAGGAAGGATTACAGTCCTGTGGTGTGTCTGCCACTTTGCTCCCATATCTGGCTCCAAAATGCCCCCAAAGCCAGCTGGTCCCCACTCCTATAGGCATGAGGGCAGACAGGGGATTACCTCCTACCCTCTACTTAGTCTCCTGCCTGTCCACAGGGTTTCTGAGTCTGTAGGCTTCCTAATGATAACAGTTAGCATTTCTGAAGTATTTGATGTGTTCTAGCACTTTCTAAGCACTTTAAATACATTGATTCATTCGCTCCTCATAACAACCCTCTAAGTTACCTTCTATCCATGTCCCATTTTACAGATAGGAAAACTAAGGTACAGAGAGGTTAAGTAACTCCTCCGCTTTACAGAGCTCTAGGGGCAGGAGAGAATTTGAGCCCGACCTGACTCCACTGTCAGCGCTTGTAACTACTAGTCCGACATAATCTCTCTGTTAGTTTCTAGATAAGTACAACTTCTTGCCTTACTGGGGGGGGGGGGGGGGCGGCATTAGTAAGGAGGCTTCTGCTTCCAGAATGTTTCTTCTTCTTTTTTTAATTTATACCATTTTTTATTTTTCAATTACAGTTGACATACAATACTATATAAGTTTCAGGTGTACACTCCAGTGACTAGACATTATATAGCTTACTAAGTGATCATCCCAATAAATCTCATGCCCATCCGACACCCTACATAGTTATTACAATATTATTGACTATACCTCAAATGCTGTACTTTATAACCCAGGACTCTTCTGTAACAACCAATTTGCACTCCTTAACCCCTTCACCTTTTTCACCCCTCTCCTCAACCCCACTCCCAGAAATAGAACATTTCTTGACATGATATGATAATCCACAGTAAAAATTATATTGGCCATATCAACTGATGACAAGCAAAAACCTATTTGTATTCTTCGTTGTTTCTTATGTCATGTAAATAAGCGTTCCTTTCCTTCAGTGACCCTGAGTCCACATCTCAAGGCCGTAACATAACCTCTCTTCTGCTCCCCACTCTCCCAAAGTTCCTCTTTGATACGGTGCAGTCAACCCATGAATTCATCACCATGTTGTCTTTTCTTTTTCTTTTCTTTTTCTGCCATACCGAAGAAAAGGCTCAAAACTGCTGTTAGAGAGGAAAAAGATTCAATCTAAATGGTCCTGGGACAAGGGTATACTTATTTGGGCAAGCTAATATAGATCTTATCATAAGAAAAATAATTCCCAATTTCAAAAAAACCATGTAGATAATGTGTGGGGGATAAATGGTGATGGAAACAAATAAAATGCAATAAAATTTTTAAAAGGGAAGAAAATAAGAAAAACACTGCAAGAAAATACAAGTAAACTTTGATCTAATTTTGGCAACACAAAAGATTTTTTCCAAGTCTAAAAGTATTAGAATAAATAATAAGAATAAAGATATATAAGCCTAATCACATAAAATATAAAAAGTAATTGGTCTTTAAAAGCAAAAATTAAAGTTAAACTTAAAATTCAAGAAAATAGTTTTAACACATGAGAGACAAAGATAATATTCTCTTGTTTCCTTAAAAATAAATAGCATTGTTTTTTAAAAGATTTTATTTATTTATTTTTAGAGAGAGGGAAAGGGAGAGAGAAATAGAGGGAGAGAAACACCATTGTGTGAGAGATACATCAATCGGTTGCCTCTTGCACAATCCCAGCTAGGGACCTGGCCTATAACCCAGGCATGTGCCCTGACTAGGAATCGAACCTACTACCTTGCAGTTTGCAGGCTGGTGCTCAGTCCACAAGTCACACCAGCCAGGACAGCATTCTTTATTTTTATTATTAATAAACAGTCAGGAGCTTATTAGAAATCTCCAAAGGGTAATATTTTCAATTTACAAAATGTTTTTATGAATCCATGGGAAAATAATGAACAAATACAATTTTTTTTAATGGGCAAAGAATCTAATTAGAGGATGAGGAAGCACTAACAGGAGGTGGTGAAGAGCTGAAGCTCCAGAAACATCCCCTTTGAATTCCAACTTCTCTAATTTCTTATGTGGAGAGAAAGGATAGCAAAGTGCCTGCTCAAAACATCTTTGTGAACACTGATGGCTCACATACATAAAATACTTGCAGCTGCCACAGGGTAAGCTCTCAATATTTACCTGATAGTATTGTCATTTTTATTACAAATAAAATATTTGAACCTCATAAATTATTAGAGAATTGCAAATTCAGACAGCATTATTTAATTATTTCGTGTGTGTGTTGTGTGTGCATGTATGAAAAGGAACTATTTATTCAAAAGTTATACAGGCTCAGAGTAATGACTTAATGTCTTCATTAAAATCCCAAAGTCCCTTAAAACACCCATAGACACACACAGTCCTTCCTTCCCTCTTAGCCCCATCAGGCCAGTGTTAGCACATGTCAATCAGAAGTACCATCCCACAGAAGAAAAAAAAAAAACAGAAATCTGCAGCTCACTTCTCCTGGTTCCTCTCAGTTACCCGTGCTCAGCTGGGCAGGCCTCCTGCAGTCCCCAGCACCACCAGCTGTGTCCCCGTGATCTCCAGTTCTTAATCCAAACCATGTGGCGCCTCCTCATGGCCCACCAGGGAGACTCCTTTCACCCCTTTCCTTCCCTGCAAGGTCTCCCATTGTTTTTGCATTGTCCTTCTTAGTTCTGTATTATCCCTGTCCCTAGTCCTGCATTGTCTCTCCTGTGTTCTTTTGAACTGCTAAGAGAGAACTCTGTATGTCTGCTACATCTTCCTCTCCTGCTTCCTAAGCCGTGTGGTAAGGGGAGCCCCAAAACCACGTGGTTTGCCCCCACATGGCTGCCATGCTTGGGTTTAAATTCCCACGGGAATCTCCCTCTGCAACCCCATTTCTGACCCCTCCCACAATCAGCTACTCCTGCCAGCATCCCTGCATTTTTCAAGCCTTTCTTGGCTGCCATAGTTAATCCTGGCAGGCATGGCCCTGTGGTGTAGAGCGAACCATCTTCAAGCTCTCACACAAGCGCTGTAACCAGGGGAAGCTGCCTCCCAGTTACATCATGGGTCAAAGTCACTCTCATCTCCCTGGCTCCAAGTATGGCTACTTAACATATCTATGAAGCTAGCCAGAAGTTATAGATATGTAAAATAACCATTTTTGCTTATCAGGTATGAAGCTGGCCAACTGTTGATATGCAAAATAGCTCTCAATGGTCCTGCTCCATGTGTCCCATCTCCCAGATTTGTGGGGGTGAGGATATCCTATATTTTTATGTATCTTAGATACTCCAAGTTCTGGACCCCGTTATAAACCCCTCTTTGGGGGTGGCCCTCCCCCTTTCAGATACAGCCCTTTATAATCATATAAAGGACAATGGGCGAAGGTTTCACCTTCTTGTAGCTACTTCCCGTTGCACAGGGCTGCTGTTCTACCTACTCTTGGGTCAGGCTGTCCCTGAAAGAGTTGGGGGGTGGCATAGAGAGTGGCCTTCCTGTGAGGAGAAGGACCTTGCAGAATCTAGGTCATTTGGCTGTTACTGGGGAGTGGCATGCTTGATGTCCAAAGGCTGGCATTACTGGACAGTTGGCATCCTTGTCACATTCACTGAGTCTCAGGGGGTGATGGTGAAGATGGGTTCCTTAAGTGAGGTCTATATTGCAACCAATTACTCAGGTAATGAGGTCATAGGCATATATTCTATTAATTAAATAGGTTTGCCTATTTAATTAAATTTAAATGAAACTAAGATACCTGGAAAGTCCCTAATTATTTGAACTTTTTTTTTAAAGCACTTCTAAATAAGCCATTGGTTAAAGAGGAAGCCACAAGTAATCAGAAAATATATGTAATTATGCCCTGGCTGGTGTAGCTCAGTGGATTGAGCACGGACCTGTGAACCAAATGATCGCGGTTCGATTCCCAGTCAGGGCACATGCCTGAGTTGCAGGACAGTTCCCAGTAGGGGACGCAGGAGAGGCAACCATACATTGATATTTCTCTTCCTCTCTCCTTCCCTTCTCCTCTAAAGGTAAACAAATAAAATCTTAAAAAATTAATTTAAAAAATAAAAATAAATAAAGAATAAAAAAGAAAATATCTATAATTAAATGGAATTAAAAATACAGCATGTCAAAATTTGTGGAATGAAGCTTAAGTAGTACTTAGAGAGAAATTTGTAGCATTAAATATTCGTATTAGAAAGAGGAAAGGTCTCAAATACTTGATCTGACTATTCTTTTTAAGAAACCTGAAAACAAATAGGGAATTAAACCCAAAGCAAGCACAAAGCAACAAATAAAGAGCAGAAATCAATGAAATTGGATATAAAAAATAAGGGGAAAAAATCAATGAAAAGCACCCATGGTTTATTTTAAATGATTAACCAAATTGATAACTCTCCTGCTAAACTGTCCAATAAAAAGAAGATATGAATTATTAACATCACCAATAAAAGGGGGACATCACTACATCACTACTGATTTTACACTCATTAAAAGAATAATAAGAACTTATTACAAACAATGTCATGTCTAAAAATTCAACAACCTAAATGAAGTGGACAAAATTCTTGAAAAAGACAAACTACCAAAGTTCACTAAAGAAGAAATAAATACTTTGAATTGCCCTATATCAATGAAAAAAATGAATTTATAATTTAAAACTTTTCCTGCCAAGAAAATTCCAGGCCAAGGTGGCTTCACAGGCAAATTCTACCCAACATTTAAGGAAGAAATAATATCAAGTTCTTCCAGAATAAGTTGATATTGTTCTACCAGAAAGTAGGAGAGAAGCTAACACTTCCCAGTGTTGTTCTATGAGTCCAATATTACACTGATAGAAAAAATAGACAAAGATATTATGAGAAAAGAAAACACAGACCAATATCCCTCACAAACATAGATGAAAAAATCTTTAAAATTATGAGCATATTGAATATAGCAATATATGAAAATAATAATGTAATACACCAAGTTTTTGCCTGGGAACTCATGATTCATTTAATATTTTAAAATAAATCAATATCATTCAACGTATTTAACATAAAAATAAAAATCCATATGATCATCTTGATGGAAAAGCATTTGGGACTTCCAGTCAAGATGGAGGCATAAGTAGACACACTTTGCCTCCTCACACAACCATAGAAAGAATTACAACCATATCTAAAAACTAATAACATCCAGATCATTAGAAAATCAAGCTGTATGGAAGTCCAACAACAAAGGATTTTAAAGGAGGCACATTCATCCAGAAGTGTAGGAGGGGCAAACTCACAAAGATGGGGAGAGAGGCAATGTGGTACAGGAAGGCAGCAGCCACCGCAGCAGTGGTGGTGGAACAAACAGGAGGAATATCTTGGGAGTGACCATTCCCAGCCCCAGGCCAGACCACTCAGAGGAGGGGTCCAACATGGGGAAGACAGAGCCCTGTAAAAACTAGTGGGAGCTGGGGTGGCAGAAGTAACTGCTGAATTTTTACCACTTAAAGGGCCAGCACCATCTAGAATGTATGAAAACCACCCACCCTGGGATAAACCACTGTGGCAGCGGCTGGAAGGGTGCCAGTTGCACATGGGAAGGGGGTGAAGTGACTGGAAACAGGGTGAGCAGGGGGAACCACCAGAAGTCAGGTGGTGGCACTGTGCCCTCTCTAAGCCCTCCCCATATAGCCACAAAGTGGTGAAGTGGGTTGCCCTGCCTTGGCAACTACCTAAGGCTCTGCCCCACAAAACTTACAGGTGCCTTTTCTACAATAGTCCACACTACTAAGCCAAGAAGTAAAAGCAGCTCTACTTAATAAACAGAAACAAACACAGGGAGGTCGCTAAATTGAGGAGACAAAGAAATATGGCCCAAATGAAAGAACACACCAAACCACAGAAAAAGAACTAAGCAAAATTGAGATAGCCAACTTATCAGATGCAGAGTTTGAAACAATGGTTATCAAGATGCTCAGAGAACTCCTTGAGTATGGCAAAAAAGTTAATAGATAAAGGAAGAAATGAAGGTTATGCTAAGTGAAATAAAGAATCATACACAGGAAACCAACAGAGAAGGGAAGGGAGCTGGGATTCAAGCCAAAAATTTGGAACATAAGGAAAAGATAAACATTCAACCAGAACAAAAAGATGAAACAGGAATTCATTAAAAATGAGGATAGGCTTAGGAACTTCTGGGACATCTCCAAATGTGTCAACATCTGAATCACAGGGGTGCCTGAAGGAGAAGGGGAAGAGCAAGAAATTGGAAACTTATTTGAAAAAATAATGAAATAAAACTTCCTTAATCTGGCAAAAAGAAATAGACATACAAGTCCAGGAAGCACAAAGAGTCCCAAATAAAACAGACCCAAAGAGGACCACACCAAAGTATATTGTAATTAAAATGTTAAGGGTTAAAGATAAAGAGAGAATCTTTAAACCAGCAAGAGAAAAGCAGATAGTTACCTATAAAGGAGTTCCCATAAGACTATCAGCTGATTTCTTAAAAGAAACTTTGCAGGCAAAAAGGGACTGGCAAGAAGTATTCAAAGTGATGAATAGCAAGGACCTAGATTACTCTATCCAACAAAGCTATCATTTAGAATGGAAGGGCAGATAAAGTGCTTCCCAGACAAGGTCAAGCTAAAGGAGTTCATCACCACCAAGTCATTATTAGATAAAATATTAAAGGGACTTATTTAAGAAAAAGAAGACAAAACCATGAAAACTAAAAAGGCAACAAATTTACAACTATCAACAACTGAATCTAAAAAACAAACTAAGCAAACAACCAGAACAGGAACAAAATCATAGATATGGAGATCATTTGGAGGGTTATGAGCTTGGAGGGGAAAATAAAAGAATGGGGAAGTGGTACAGGGATTAAGAAGCACAATTGGTAAGAACAAAATAGACAGGGGGAAGTTAAGAATACCATGGTAAATAGAGAAACCAAAAAACTTACATGCACAACCCATGCATCTGCACTAAGAGGGGGTGGGGAATACTGCCAGAGGGAAGTGCTGTGCCGGGTGGAGGGTGGCAAAGGGGAAAAAACTGGGTCAACTGTCAAGGCATAATCAATAAGATATACTCAAAAATTAAATTTTAAATTTAAAAAAAGCATTTGTCAAAATTCAACATATCATGATAACATCTCTTAGCAAATTAGGAATAGAAAAGAATGTCTTTATCCTGATAAAGACACCTATAAGAAACCTGCAGCTAACATTATAATTAAAATTCATAAAGGAATAATTAATAAATTGGAATGCAATAAAATTTTTAAAAATCTCTTCCTCCAAAGACACTCATAAGAACCTGAAAATAAAAGGCAGCGACTGGGTGAGAAAATATTTGCAAAAAAACTTTTGATAAAAAAACATATCTAGACTTCCAGCCAAGATGGAGGCATAGGTAGACATACTGTGCCTCCTCACACAACCAAAATTAAGGACAACAGAGATTTAGAAACAAGAAAACAACCAGAACTAACAGAAAATTGAACTGTACGGAAGTCCAATAACCATTCCTCTAGACCAGTAAGAGGCGTGGAGTTGCAGCAGGAAAAAGCAGAGGTCGGCGGACCTGGGCACGCAGGAGTCCCAGGCATGCAGGTGGCGGCTAGCAGACCCCAGGTGCACAGGTGGCAGCGAGCAGACCTCGGGCACAGGGTGGCAATGGGCGGACCCAGTGATGCCACACAAGGCGGCTGGCTGACCAGGTGGTCCCACATTCACTCACAGATAATCCAGGTGAAAAACAGGAGCGAGATAGACCTCTCAACCCAGGGCCCCAGTGCTGGGAAATAAAACCTAAAAACATCTATTGAAAACACTTGTGTGGATTGAGGTGCCGGGAGAGATACCCAGCCTCACAGGAGAGTTCATTGGAGAGACCCACAGGGTCCTAGAACATACACAAGCCCACCCACATAGAAATCGACACCAGAAGGGCCCAATTTGCTTGTGGAAAGCAGAGGAAGGAACTGAAATCCAAGAGAGAGAGGAGCAAGCACCATTCAACCCCATACTCCTCAGACCCCGCCCCTGAATACAGCATCACAACCCAGCGACTGGGCTGCCCCATCCTGATGAACACCTAAGGCTCCACCCCTCACTACGTAACAGCTGCGACCAGACCAAGAAAAACCCCAAACAACAACAACAACAACAACAAAAACCCAAACCCCAAAATGGCTTAAATGGGAGAACAGATCAAAGCCCCAGAGCCAATTCATCTAAGCAACCAAGAGATAGCCAACCTATCAGATGCACAGTTCAAAGCACTGTATCAGGATGCTCACAGAATTGGTTGATTTTGGTCACAAATTAGATGAACAAATGAAGGCTACAATAAGCAAAATGAAGGAAAACGCACAGGTAGCCAATAGTGATGGGAGGAAAACTGGGACTCAAATCAATGGAGTGAACCAGAAGGAAGAAGGAAACAAACGAAAGAATGAAGAAATAAGAATTCAAAAGAATGAGGAGAGGCTTAGGAACTTCCAGGACATCTTTAGACGTCCCAACATCCGAATTATAGGGGTGCCAGAAAGGGAAGAGGAAGAGCAACAAGTGGAAAACTTATTTGAACAAATAATAGAGGAGAACTTCCCCAATCTGGCAAAGGAAAGAGACTTCCAGGAAGTCCAGGAAGCTCAGAGAGTCCCAAAGAAGTTGGACCCAAAGAGGAACACACCAAGGCACATCATCATTAAGTTACCCAAGATTAAAATGAAGGAGAGAATCCTAGAAGCACCAAGAGACAAGGAGACAGTTACCTACAAAGGAGTTCCCATCAGACTGTCAGCTGATTTCTCAAAAGAGACCTTCCAGGCAAGAAGGGGCTGGAAAGAAGTATTCCAAGTCATGAAAGTCAAGGGCCTACATCCAAGATTGCTCTATCCAGCAAAGCTTTCATTTAGAATGGAAGGGCAGATGAAGTGCCTCTCAGATAAGGTCAAGTTAAAGGAGCTCATCATCACCAAGCCCTTATTATATGAAATGTTAAAGGGACTTATCTAAGAAAAAGAAGATAAAAAATGTGTACAGTAAAATGACAGCAAACTCACAGATATTAACAAGCACATCTAAAACAAAAACAAAAGAAACTAAGCAAACTTCTAGAACAGGAACAGAACCACAGAAATGAAGATCACATGGAGGGTTAGCAACAGGGGAATGGGAGGAGGAGAGAGGGGGAAAAGGTACAGAGACTAAGTAGCATAGACAGTGGGTAGAAAATAGACGGGGGAGAGCAAGAACAGTGTGGGAAATGTAGAAGCTAAAGAACTTATGACACATGGACATGAACTAAAAGGGGGGTGTGTGGGTGGGAGGGGGTGTACAGGGTGGAGGGGAATGAAGAGGGGGAAATGGGACAACTGTAATAGCATAATCAATAAAATATATTAAAAATATATGTATTATAAAAATAAATAAATACATAAATAAAATTTTTAATGAAAAGAGTAATGGTGTGAAGAAATATGTGTCATCTAACACTAACTTATTTTTTTAAAAAGCTGGAGTACCTATATTAATTTCAGTCAAAACAGATTTTAAAAAAGAAAAATTATCAGAATAAAGAGAGACATCACATTATAATTAAGGGGTCAGCTCTCCAGGAAATATAACAATCCTTCACATACATGCACTTAACAACAGAGTTATTATAAAATATGAGGAAAAACTAAAAGAACCACAATGAGAAATAGAAAAACCTCCCATTCTAGCTGAAGATTTCAATACCCTTGTTCAGTAGTTGATAGATCAAGTAGACATAAAATCAGTAAGAATATAGTTGAACTAAATTAATTGGATCTAACTGACACATAGAATAATTCATCCAGTAACAGCAGAATATGGAACAAGCTCATAAGGAACAGTCACCAAGGTAGATCACATTCTGGGCCATAAAACACATCTTAACAATTAAAAAGCATAGAAATCCAAGTATGTTCTCAGCCTACAATGGAATTAAATTAGAAATCAATAACTGAAATATAACAGGAAAATCTTAAAAATATTTGTAGACAAAATAATATACTTCTACATAGGGCATGGATCAAAGAAGTCTCAAAATAAATAAAAAGGAAATATACTAAAAAGTTAACAGTGATTATTTTTGCGCAGTAGAATAATGTGTCAATCATTTTCTTCGATAATTTTTCAAGCGTTCTATAACTTGCTAGAAGCTGCTTCCTTGATCAGAAAAAGGGTTTTGGATAATTTTCAAAAAGAAATATTTAAAAGGTAGAATTTGCAGGCCATGGTGACCAACTGTGTAAGGGGGAAGGATGGGGTGAGGATTGCTAAGGTGCCTCTTCTGATTGACTAGTTGTTAAAAATGCCACTGGACTAAATAGAAGTTAAAGAAAAACAGCATACTGGAGACACAAAAATGGTTTGGTGTGAAGTGTATTTGATTTTGAAATGTGATTATTAAATATTTCTAACATATGCATTTGTAAAGCAAAGTCTGTTTTTCCATTGCGTAGGGCGGCTCAAGTATTTAGAGCGGAGGAGGCCTTCCGGAAATCATGCGCAGGTGATGAAAGAAGAGAATCAAGGATAGACTCCAACATGGAAGCAACAGAGGGAGGGAGAGAGCCAAGCATTGTCTGGGTGGTAGAAAAAGCAGCGGGTGTAAAAATGGGTGTCACAGAAGTTAAGCAAGGAGCGAATTTGGAAAAAGATGAGACGGTCAGGGTCAAAAAGTGCAGAGTCAGTTCATAGAAGAGAAAAAAGTACAGAGTTAATTTGTAAACTGAAAAGGTACCAGCATATCAGAGGTTGCAGGGTTAGGCTCTTTGCCTCTGAGTCCCAGCACCACCCTTTACCCTTGGACATGAAGCCAGACTGCAGTGGGTTGACCTATGACTCAAAGGTGAAGAAGTGGAATCGGAAAATCCACATAATTCCAAGAGATGTAGAGGAAGGGGAGGTACAGGCTCTCTGTGTGAGGAAAGCTGAGTAAGGGAAGGGTTTTACATTTGTTTTTGCTTTTGTTTTAGCGTGGGGAAGATTTGCCCATACAAACCAAAAAAAAGTAGGAAACCAACAGGAAGCTATGGAAGCCTGAGGAAAGGACAGCCATCTGACGGAGGAAGGTGAGCCTCACAGGTGGGGACGTTGGGCTTGGACTCTGTTAGGAGCACATTCCGCCAAGATGAGAGGCCAGGAAGAGCGGGTGAAGAGAGAGATTGGGAGTTGAAGGATGACACCTCCAGAAGCCCGACGGATGCCTTCTGTTTTCCCAGTGTAGCAGCAATTAGGTCAAGGTAGGGCTGACATAAAGGACTTGGCTAGACCGGCAAACATTTTGAACAGTGGCCAAAAGGAAGAGGGGAAAACCTCACTACAGACAAGGAAAACTGAATTCCACTGATACTATTAATGGTCCAAGGAAGATTACTTTTTAGTTTAAATTCTTTTCTTTTTTACTTTCCATTCAAAAATAATAGAGAGGAAATTGTATAGCCTCTTCTAGATTTTAGGAACGTGAACAAAATTAGTAGCATCTATTTTGTACCTGAATTTCAGTTGAGACTGTCCTTGACTGAGCCCCAGTCACGTGGCAGTAACTATGCTAGACTAGAAGCAAGAAATATAAGTTTTGTCACAAAACACTCATAGCCTAATATACACACAAGGTGCCCATCACATATCATCTGTATACTTTCAACCTATTTTAAGGTGAGTCATGAAATTTGAAACAGTGAATGCTCTCTGCATTTCTTAAATATACATACCTGTTTAATGTCTCCTTTAATGCGTGCCTTATACCCCTTTATGAAGAAACCAAATTGAATTCAAAGGTATGCTCATCAGAAAAAAATCAAGCGATTGCTTTTTTAGAGAAATTCCCATGGCCACCAACTAAAATATTCATTTACTGGGAAGAGCTCCAGGGTGTGGGAACACACCACGCAGGTGTGAGAACACACCACGCAGGTGTGAAGAATAGCAAAGGGCCTCAGGCATGCGAGGACACACCTGAACACAAAGGCCGGGGAGAGAGGGGAGTTTCAAATGGCCATTGGTGAGGATTAGATCCATGTAACATCTCAAGCTCAGTGTGTAGCAAATTGCAGGTTCTTGATAAATGAAATAATTCTAACTCAATTTGTCTCTATCTAATTGTGATTAAAAGAGTTACTTTGGAAGCATAAAGGTGAATCTGAGGGTGTTAAGAATGTTACAAGCTGGTCTCCTCACAGCTGCTGAACCCCCAGTTCACGTCACCTGGCTCTGCTGCTCCCCTGGGTGGGAGTGGCCTAATCCTTCACCCCCATATATGTATGTCCAGGTTGTCCCATAGGGTTCAACCAAATGTCTATTTTCTGCATGAAGCCTTCATAACTACCCCAACTTAAAGAGCTCAAACTCCTCTGAATATTTGGCTCTACTATTATTCATTTGGAGAAGCTGCAAGGCGTAAGGGAAGGAGCACAGGCTTCAGATTACACAAGAACATTCCATTCTCACCTGCTGTGTGACCTTGGACAGCAAAGCCCCTCAGAACTTTGCCTTCTTCTTACCAAGCTCTGGTCTATCCATACTATGTGTGTGTCTTGCAAAGCCCAGTGCAAAATTAAAAAAGAAGATCCCTTGTTCAGAAAGCAGAAAAAAGCTTTTTTCTTTCTTCCAGAGTTTCTCTCTCTCTCAACTTATGATGGTGTATTTGATTTGCTGTTTAATGTCACACTCCCTTGGGCATGGGGATGTTGGCAAGGTAAGTGCAAATCCTCAAAGGCACCTCACCCGGTGACTCAGCATGCAGGTGTACGTGTTAAGGTTTGACCCTTCCTGCACCTGCAGCCAGGCCCCACCAGCGGAGGTAGAGGGTCTATCCAGGGAGGTGGGGAGAGGCAGGAGGTGGGATCCCACGTGAGCCACAGCTCTAAGCCCTCAGTGCCTGCTCTATTGCCTCATCAGACTTCACTTACAAGACGCATATTCAAAAATAAAATTATTAAGAATTTCAAAATGGTGCCTGCGAAGCAGCAAACTCAAGTTCAGGGCTGTCTTCTGAGCGTGAGCCCTGTGTAGCCACACTGGTCACGCGACCATGAAGCCAGCCCTGTCTCTCTCACAGATTTCAAGATCTTGGGGTATGAGCGCTGGTTGTTTTGCATCATTGAATCTTCTGCAGCACTTGTGCTTAACTGGGGCATTGCATTTGCTGGAGCGTGATGACTTGTCTTAATTGGAAAATAAACCTGGAAGCTCAAAATTCCCTGAGGCCTCTCTGAGAATCCAATATTCTCCTCAAGTATTCCGCCCTTTCCAGGCCTGGTTGCCATGGCTGAAAGAGCATACCTTGAGTTTGAGTGCTCTTACATCATTTTCTCTAACCTGCTTCACAACGAACACTGCACAAGGAATAAGTGATCTTACTTCTGAATTAGCTATGAGATAATTATAAATTTACTTCGTGATTTCTGTTACTTAAATGGACACATTTTCTCCAAATCCTTTTCAGAATGGAAGTCCTGACCCAGGTTTGATTGTTCAACATTTTGTTTATCTCTACTTTCACATATTTTATATAAATGAAGTCATCACTCAAGAGACCTCCTTTTAACAAGATTTTTCCAGTTTGATTGCCTCCGGGGAGGATCCAAAAGGTTTGGCAAATGCCATTGGACAGACATACAAGCAGCAACAGAAAGGCAGCCTTGATACGTTTTGGAAGGGAGAGGACTCTGTCGCCCAGCAGGAAACAGCATCCTCCACGTTGCTGTTACTTGAGAAGAATTTCTCTCCTATACAAAAACAATTATGTAATAAGCATGGATTTTCTGGAATTAGGAGCTTTTTAGCAATAGTTATTAAAATGTTAATTTACATGTCCCATTGCTCTGTTTCTGGATGTGTCATTCCTGGCCACAGATGCACAGGGAGGATTTGATCCAAGCACACCCCTGCTGCAGGCCCTGGGAGTGTAGCACCAGGGTCCGTAACTGGAGTCTTAGCTGCAGGCTGGTAAACAAGGTCTTATGGGGACAAAATTTCCCCTGAGGTGACGGTGTGTTCGCACCTCACAGTGAACCACCTGACTTGATGCCATCCCAAGGATCTTGAGACTGCTGTGCAGGGTGCTCCAGGAAACAAGAATCAAGGCAAAGAGACTGAGACAGAATCTCTGCTTGAAGGGGCTTCTGTGTTCAAGCGAGGAGAGTATGAGGTCAAGTGGGCTAAAGGCCAGCTGAGTCCCGAATGTCAGAAGCAGGGCAAGAATTACAGGGCAGAGAAAATTACTGAGGGCTTCATAGGTGACTGCAAAGTCAGCCCTTGGACATGTGTACACAGGAGAGGGAATCTTGAATAAAGGTGTTTAAAGACGAAGGCATGCCCTGCAAATGAACATTCCCTTCCACTCAGAGAAAAGTCCAATCCCTGCGGAAAGCACTGGGGGTGCTCCATGTCTAAGTGTGAGCACGTTATATGTGGACTGTACCCCTGTTTGCTCCACACAAAGGGAGTTCCCACCCAGTTCAACAAGGTGGGGTGCGGGCTACAGTGAGGCGTGAGGTGTGTGCTCTGTGAGACAGATAAAATGACGATAAGGGCTTGGTTCTTGCCATTGCCCCACATCAAGCTCTGTGGGAAGGGCAGGCCTTATTTACTCTTGAGGTGGTTTGCCCCACACTGACTGTTGGGCTTGGGGCCACACCATCTCCTAGGACTCCCTTGGTGAGTCCTTACAGCCAGTGTAGGCCAGTACCTCTCCCATGGCTCCAAAGCTCAGAAATAAATAAAGAAGATGCATTTTTTATTCTCTGGCTTAAGCATCTCATTTACACAGCTACTATAGTAAGAACAGGCCTACTGAGCCCTGGCTGGGTGGCTCAGTTGGTTGGAGCATCATTCTGTACACCAAAAGGTTGTGGGTTCGATTCCTGGGTAGGGCACATGTCTGGGTTGTTGCGGGTTCGGTCCCCGGTCAGGGTGCATTCGGGAAGCAACTGAACGATGATTCTCTCCCACATTGATATTCCTCTCCCGCTTCATCTCTCTCTAAAATCAATAAGCATATTTTCAAAAAGTAAAAAAAAATTAAATGCAACTAATGAGGATCATTTATGTGCCAGCGTAGTCTAGGTTCTCTAGAGGTGATAAAAAAATAAACATGGATATGTTGTGTGTTTCTCCTGTGGGACAAGAATCATACAAGCACAGGTCTCGGCATTAGAGGGACACTTGCTCACAGTTCCTTAAGACTTCTGGCCTTGGATGAAAGACGAGGGCATCTTACCCGCCGCCCCCCCACACACACTGACAAACACACATTCATACATTCACCACACAAAGTACAGAAGAGCTACTGAAACAACAGTGTTGTACACAGAAGGAATTTTTTCCTCTTTGACCAAAAGAACCCTAAAGCCTAGAGGACAAAACAGGCTTCACTGAAAGAAGAAAGCAGAACAGAATCTGAGTCTCCTGGCTTCTAGTTCCAGTCAGTAGCTCCCCAAATGGATTTTCAAATCCAGGGTGCATCCTCAGAGGTAGCACGTGTGCCCCAGGGATGTTAATATGTGTTAGAAAAATAAATTAACATAAGAAAAAAAGGAAAAACAACGGAGATCTATGGTCACTTAAGTTTAGGAGGATCCGAATGATGCAACTGACGCAGACTGCTCCCCTAAGGATTTCTTAGTGCATGTAACATGTGAATGTGAATTGTCAGTCTCTAAAGAGGGATTATTGGATCCTGCAGCCCATCTCTCTTCCACTTGTTTGTCATGGAACATTTCACAGGCCCACTGTAGAAAACGTCCACTTGAAGTCCTCGGTAAGGGGTGATGCACACCAAGTGCACTAGGCATTGCGCGCATGTGCTAAAATGACTGTCCGTGGCTGACTGGAAAGTCACCATGCTGTCCGCTCGTTGACGTTGCAGTGAAGTGATAGTTCCTAAAGCAGATGAAGTCCTCTTCCCATATGTCTGCCTTCCACCCAGGCTCATAGATCTTTTGCAACTAACGAGTGCATTGCAAAGAAATTTGTGGACACATGAAACACATAGAACCTTACCACCCGTACCAACCAACATTTTGAAAGAGGTGTTGGCAGTGAATCAAGCTTTGTAACCCTGTAATCATGTGCTGTGATTCCAATTCATACATAAAAAGATAATCAAGAGCTCAAGAAGGTTTCCAAAGGGGAAATTTATAGTGGTTAATGAAATAAAGTTTTCTTCTTCAGTAATTTGCTTTACTAGTTTAAACTTGCAGGAAAGAACAGCAGGGGAAAATACCTTAAACTCACCTCCTGAACATTTATGTGTTTGCCTGTGACAGTTGCTACTCTCTGCTTCTGATGAAAACATTTTGTATTATTTTAACATAGTTTCTGAAAAATAAATTATGTAGAAATAAATAAAGGGACAGAGATTTCTTGCATAGCTCCAGGGAGGAAAAGCTCCCCCTACGATATGGAGAATATGCATAGGAAGCAGTGGTATTGAGCTGGGCCTTGGAAAATGAATAGCAGTTTACCAATTGAAGAAAGGCGAGGCCTTGGTGCTCCCAGGTGAGAGAACAGCGTGTGTGAAAAGGCACAGGGCCATGGAACATCCCGAATATTCCCCGAATGAAGGAACTCCGACAGTTTGAATGTAGGTACATGGCAGAGGGTGGCAGATACAGCTTGGGAGGCTTTGGGGACTTTATTATAAAGGACTCTGATGACATTCCGATGAGTTTGAAGTGTATCTCACAGGTTGCCAATGAAAGACGATAAGCATGGTGGAGTTGTGCATTAAAATATGAAAGACGGTCACTGGAGTAATCAATTACATAGCTGTTGTAAAAGTCCAGGAGAGAGGAGCTATGGGCAAAGACAGACTTGAAAGGCTCTTTCTTTCTTTCTTTCTTTCTTTCTTTCTTTCTTTCTTTCTTTCTTTCTTTCTTTCTCTCTCTCTCTCTCTCTCTCTCTCTCTCTCTCTCTCTCTCTCTCTCTCTCTCGTCTGATCTTACTTATTTGTTGCTCTCAGAAAAATCTCATTTCTGACAGGACTCAGGCTTACAGGTAGAAGCTCTCAGAAGGGACAACCTTCATCTGTTGGCAATCAATTCCTGACTTTTTCTTTGGCCTCCTTTGTTCTCTTGGCCAAAAGTTTAAGATATTCTGTGGCCTCATTCTTATTTATTTATTTTTTAGCATTCTGCTTCCTCAGAAAATACACTGACATTTGTGTTGCAGAACATATGGAGTAACAAGACACTGAATCTTGGGTGCTTGGTCCTAGGTTTCTCACCTTCTCAGTTTAGGGGCTTTCCCACCACATGCTGGTGGACACCATCTTCTTCAGAGAGGCTGAAAAGCTTGCAGATTCTCTAGCTCTTTTGGGCCCCAGGTGGCGAGGCACAGTAGTATCAGTGAGACCAGGAATATCTGTCTTCCTTTGTTTTACAATGACCTACTTGAGAACACTGAGATCGGCATCCACAATGCAACCTCAAACAGATTTGTGCTTTTCCTCACCAGTCCTCCCTCGTCTCTAACAGCAACGCCCCTTTCTCAACGGCAGGCAGACACAGCTGTGGGTCAAGACACACTGCTTTCCTGGGAAAACCTTGCTTGTTTTTCCCATCACTGATCCAAACCACATAACCCTTCCATTCTTCACCCAGCTCATCAGCAGCAATTTCTTGTCCTTATGCTTCTCATAAAAGGTACAAAGTTTGTAATCATTGTCTATTCCAATGAGCTTCAGGCAGCCAGTGGCTGGGAAACTGATGTTCAACTTCACGCTGAAGCAGTCTACCACCTCTGAGGCATGGCAAAAAAAAAAGCAAGAGGCATTCCTAAGATGAAATGACAAGGCTGAGTAACCAACTGGATGTGGTGGTCAGAAGAATGGGCTGAAGACAGCCCCCAGGGTGTCCAACCAGATGTATGGTACTATCACGGAGAGAGCTCAGGACTGCAGAAAAGGGGATAGGCTGGTGGAGGTAGCTAATAGAACATGGCTAGCCTAAGCAAAACCATTAGAATGAGCTCAGGTAAAGGTAAGAAGGTGAAGTCATTCCCACATTCTTACAGGAACTGCTATCTGGAAGGCCCAGTGTGCCCACAGTTTTCTCATCTGTGATCTTGTTTGATTTTAGGGATTATTTCTTCTATGAATCTGAGTAATATCAATATATAAAATATCCACACCCACACTTCAGTAGGACCAAAAGTTATCATAAATCATACTGAGTTTGTTGTGATATCTTCAACTTCAACAAATGATGAGTCAGGTTAATTCCATGTCAAAGTGCCTAACTAACCAGGCAGATAGTCCAAAGGCTTCTTGGTATAATGGATTGTGACATAGATGCGGGAAATGAAGGAAGATAAGTCTTTGACTCCACCTGGCCACACCTGGTTTGAGTAAAGCCAGTTGAGTACAAATATGAGAAGGCTTCTTGTCTGAGTCCATGCCTTCCTGCCTTCTCCACTCCTTTGCTTTGGTGAAGCCAAGATGAGGTTCACAGTGAGTAGAATTTTCCTTTTGAATTTACTACATTATAACAGGAGACTGTCAACATGCTGAGCTAAGGGCGTCTGCTTCTTATGGAAATATCACCATCATGGAAATTTTTGGTTTAAAAAAATTTCTCTTTTATTTTCATGGAATTGTGATCTTTATAAACATCTCTATAGAAAAGGATTATTATATTGGGATCAGACAGCTGTCTGAGCACCTTATACCAACGCTATCTTCAGTAAAATTACTCTCCAGATCTCCTGATTTAAGTCTGCACAGAGGGCACAGTCCCTAATCCCTGGAATATGTCTGATTTCCACCCACATCTTAAATTCCTCTTTTTACCAAAACTTCTAAGTATGTTCAGGCAAGATAAAAAGCACATTATTAAAACAAATGAGTGAGAGACTTACTGTCACATTCTCTGCTGTCAAATGGATCTGCAAGTAAGAACAGTTTGCCTGGACCCTGTCCATAGTGATTTATTCGTGAAAACACCTGAATCATAAAGCTAGTGTGGTTCCAGATAAAAGGCTAAGGGAGTAGCAGGTGGACCACAAAATTCTGCCAAAATAACTGGGATCTTGTGTCTCTTATAATATCACGCACGGGGCTACAATCAGATAAATATTTTCACGCTTGAATATAAAGTACTACATACTAAGTTTTATTATTACTAAATACTAAACACTAAGTTTTATTACCAAATACTGAAATTTATTACTGCAGACTCTGCTTCATAATTGAGTAAAAAATTATTATCTAGAAACAAGTTCCAAAAACAACAAAGTAAAAGTAAAGCAGGTCAGTTGCGGATCTCCCCTACTTCTACCACGAACAAGAGTTGTGCCTCGGCCAATATGAACTTGGTCACGTCACTTAAGTGACTTTTGAAGCTGAATTTCCTCATTTGTGGAAGGACATCATTGTACTAGTCATCTCTAAAATTTCTTTCACCTCTTGACTTTTTTTTTTTTTTTGAGACTAATTTTTACTTCCTTCTTAGGCTATCAGGAGAAAAATTAAGCAAATAAAAAAAAAAACTACCTTGAATTACCAGTGCATTTCTCAAACCATTTTGTTCCAGGTGAGGGAAGTGAGAGCAGGTACCCAGCACCATACACCCTGCATAAAGCTCTGTGTTCTGATGAGTAATATTGTGCACCCAGTGACAAATGACTGAGCCAGACACCCTGGGACAGTTACTGACTTCCCTTCTGCTACCCACACTTGACAGACAGCCAGGCGCTCCATCCTTTGCTTCTCAGCACCAGAATTTGACCTGCTTCCTAATCTATTGCTTCTAAAAAATAAAAATTAAAAAGACCTCTTCTGCTGTTAGGAGGTCTATGAAAAGAGTAAAGTCTTCATATCAAATAAGAAAATTAACTTAAATCATTTTCAGATGTGATTCTCAGAACTTATAACCATTTTCATATCATGTATGCTGTTCACTTTCAAATTTATTTTTCAACATATTAACACTTTATTATATTTTTCACAAGGCCTACATTAAAAATTCTAAAACTACATATCATAATAACATAATTACTATTAACCTACAATTCTACATTAAAACTTTCTATGATTAAAACTATACAAGGTCAAAGAACAGAGAGACCACTCAGCAGAGTGGTAAAATTAGTAAAGATTTGCCCAGCTTGGATAGAGAAAGAAGGAAGAGGATATTGTTTTGCCACGTGACTGGAAACCAATGTTACAATACTTGTGATTTCAGATCGTCTTTGTTGGACTTCTTGGTGTCCTCCTGTCTCCTGCCTTTGCTGACTATGTAAGTCTCACATTTTAAAGTGTGTTACCAAAATGTATTTGCAAAGAAATGTGGTATTAAACTTTTATCAAATTCTCATGCATTTCAGAATATCGACGTCAGCGATAACAACAACAGTGGTAGAAGTGGGCAGCAGTCAGTGAGTGTCAACAACGAGCACAACGTGGCCAATGTTGACAACAATAATGGATGGGACTCCTGGCATATGCTCTGGGATTACGGAACTGTAGGTAGCCAGCATGCAATTTCCATTCTTTACAAATATAAGACTTCTTTTTTAACTAAAAAAAAAAATGCCTATTAATTATAAACATTAAAAATAAACTCTAGCCCTGGCTGGAGCGGCTCAGTGGATTGAGTGCCAGCCTGTGAACCAAAGGGTCACTGGTTCGATTCCCAGTCTAGGGCACATGCCTGGGTTGCAGGCCAGGTCACCAGTAGTGGGCACACAAGAGGCAACCACACATTGATGTTTTCCTCCCTCTCTTTCTCCTTCCCTTCCCCTCTCCCTAATAAATAAAATCATTAAAAAATAAAAATAAAAATAAACTCTAACTGTACATAAGTGTAATTATAAGTAAAAGTGCTTATTTTATTCACCCAGTTTCATGCCCCCCCAGATATAGCTGCTGTTAGTAAGCTTTTCCACAATTAGTTAAAATTCAAACCAATGAACAGTAATGAGGACCCACTAGGTTCAAGGGATTTCTGGTGCTATATGACAAGTATGAACATCCTTTTGCTTTGCCTGCGAGATACTTTCTGTAATGTGGAAAGACTATCACAATAGTGCTGCCCAAACATAGCCTTTCTCATTCTATCTTCAATTTCCTTTTAGAAAGAAGGAAATTGACATTTCACCTATAATTCAAAGGGACCAAAGGAAGTGCAAATGGTAGTGATTGGTAAGGGAAACAAGAATCGCTTGGCTCTGGTTAGAAGACCCAAGTGTGCAATTACCAGCTCTGCAGTTAACAAACCTCATACTTTAAAAAGCCAACTCTTTATTGTTTTAGTTGTATCATCTGATCAATTAGAAAATGAATTTCCTATCTCATCTGGCTCCCCGAAATGTAAAGATCAAAGGAGGTGAAAATGTGATAGTATTTTAGTTTATTTCAGTAAAACAGACATATGTAAATGACTCTTACCATGCTAGAACCTGAAGATAAAGCAACAAGTTTTAGACACTCAGTTTTTGCCCTGAAAGAGTTTGCAGTTTATCCCTAGAAATATTAGTGATTAATATAATTGCAAAACAGGGCCAGGTCCTCCACTCTTATTCTAGTTCACCACAATCTCAGAGTCCCTTTCCCTCTGCTGGTGAAACTGATTTCTGACGAGAAAAGCTCCTTGAAGATCCTGCTCCTCACTATCTACCACCTTCCTAACAGGGTTTTGCTGCAATCAGAGTCTTTCACAAGAAGACGTGCATTGTGCACAGAATGAACAAGGATGCCTTGCCCTCTCTTCAAGCCCTTGATGACATGGTCAAAGAAAAGAAGGTAAAAATAAGTCTTTTTATTTTTGTTCAGAGCAGGTCTTATGATGCAAATAATGAGGTCACAATCATTCCCTCTTGACCGCAGCAGTATGCAACACAAAAGAGGGAGTGGAGTGGGTAAGTGTCTGAGGAGAAGGGGCTGGCACCACACTCAAATGCTGTGGCTCACACCTGCCCGTCACTCATAAATGGCTACCTTTCATTGACCAGGTAGAGAAAAGAAGTTAAATGCATTTCAGAAGCTGGTTATCATATAGTTCAATCCAAGGAATATAAGAGGACCAAGTGAGGCCCAAACTTCAGAAGAAATTTAGCCTCAGATTTGTGCTTTTGTGAGAAGCTGAGGTTTCGAACCAGCTAAATCCCTTGGGACACTTAGAAATTCTTGGTTATACATGATTGCAATTGGTTTTTATTCATTTTAATATGGAAAAATTATAGCAAAGCAATATTGCCTGTCTGTCTTGCATACAACCCTCAATTCAACAAACCACTTGACTTAGCATTTATTCCCCCTCTTTCTTTTTCCCTGTCTTCTCCATGCTCAGCTTCAGGGTGAAGGACCATGGGGACCACCACCCAAAGGCCTGATGTACTCCATCAACCCCAACAAAGTCAACAACCTGGAACAGTTTGGAAAATCCATCGTTGGCATGTGCAAAGGGGTTCCAACATACATGGCAGAAGAAATTCAAGGTCAGTAGCCTTCCCACTGTGCACTTCAAATGAGTGCCAGTGAAATTGTTGGATTACCCTCAGATGGTCCGCAGAGAGCGCCAACTACCCAGAGATGATAATCAAGGCCAATACTTACATAGCACCTGAACCCTGCCATGCACTGTTATACATGATTTAAGTGTGTTGATTCATTTGCTCCTGGAAGAGGAAATTGAGTTACAGATAGAGGTCACAAAACTCTTGCCTGAGTCAATCCTAACCATTTTGGCTCTAGATTCTGTGCTCTTAAGCATTCTGAAATACACTTTTCAAGGCAAAACTAGAGAATATTCAAGATATAGTCAAAGAAATAAATTAGTGACTAAATGAAAGGACAATACCAATAGTATCTATTGATTTTTTTATTGCTCAAATAATCACTTAGTTTCCGGGCATCCAAA
This sequence comes from Anoura caudifer, assembly GCA_004027475.1. Lineage (NCBI taxonomy): Eukaryota > Metazoa > Chordata > Mammalia > Chiroptera > Phyllostomidae > Anoura > Anoura caudifer. Next base: position 34,329 of record PVKU01004398.1, read on the forward strand.
GAATAACTCACAAAATCAAAGTATCCACCTAGGAACAAAACCTAACAGCAACTTTCCAGATCTTTGAATCAACTGATTTAATTTTGATAGCTAGCTAGCTAGATCTTGAAGTTGTTGCAGAGCTAGTTTAGAAACTGTGTGACATCCCCTTCTCCCTGCCCCCTACCCACAACCCCATATTCCCCCAAAAGTCCTTGAAAAGACATTGATATTGTTTTTTTGTTCTTTCTTTTTTATCAGGGGCAAGCCTATTCTTTTACTCGGGACAGTGCTTCAATGTTAATGTTCTCTGGATTGTGAACATTTCCTTATGTGGAGGTACACAGGAAATTTGAAAAAGATGTTGCTATGGGTTTAGTCATAAAATATTCTATACAGAAAAATGTGGGTTCTAGTGTTTTCTATCATCTCATTCTGAAATATTTTCTCCTACTTATGTCTGGTTTCTTTAAGTTTCAATAAAACTATTGAGCACTGAATTTAGTTTAACCTAAAATTCCTTGTAATTTCCATTTGATCAAAAGTGCAGTGTGGTGGTAGCAAGTTGTCAAAGTGCATCGGACCCAATATTCAGGAACTGACCCTTATAAAGAACTCCTTTAGATGCTTCAGATAGTACTAACCGCAGCTCTGGGAACGGTTCCAACACCATCCGACTGCTCTGAAGACTGCTCTATAGTTGATGTGCACAGTGGTGTTTCAGAACAGCCAGGGTAGAAATTCACTCCAAGTAGCTTATGTCCGAAAGGGGGGTTTATGGAAGGGATATTGAAGCTCCTAAAATAATCTGAGAGTAAGAAAAGCAGCTGGTATCAAAGAGACAGGAGCCAGGAACTGTATTGATACCAAGACCCAAGTCTCCTTCTCTCTCCCTGAAGCCATACGCTAGCTCTACTCCGCTCCCTTCTAAATTCTGCTCCCCGCTTCTTCCCATCGTATGAATATCCTTTTCTGTATTCATGGCAGAAGGTGGCTGAACAGAAATGTTAGCCTCATCTTCCATGTTGACATATCTTTCCAGCACAAGAAATAATGTCTAATACTTTTGAATCCCAATTGCAATTTTCCTTGACCCTGTTTGGTTCCAGAATTGATGACCTTCACACTTTTGTGGCCAGGAAAGTGAAGTCAAACAGTCTACATGCAGCAATGGTCTCTCCAGTGAAAGAGAAAGATCTCAGAAAAAATAGAGACTCCAAATGTTATATAGGACAGTAAGAAACTATAGTTAATTTTTAAAAATTGCTCCCATACACTTTCTTTCCTGGATGCCATAAAGGATATCTAATCCATTCCCATGTCTTCAGATGATATTCCTATATATCCCTATCAAACAAAGACACTGATTTCCACCATTTGAAATGTTAATATTTACCATCCTAACTGGGAGGAAATTGTAATAATTTTCTTTAGCCTGAAGCAATTTCATTGCTGTTCACATGTAATAAACTACCAGTATAGTAGAACTTCCAAAATATCCTGAAGCCATGAGATGTGGAAATCTGTCAAAACCCCTCAAAGATCAAAGTCTTAGATAGTACCCTGCTGTGAGTGAGAAAGAACTAGAACTGTGACCCACAAACTGGATACAGTGTAATGTGGCTGATTTTGGGAACTAGTGAATCCCATGTTTCATATAAGAAATATCTAATCAGAATTTCAGGATAAGAAATTAAATTCACTAGGAAGATATAAAAATTCTATATTATACATACCTATCAAAATATGTGAAGAAAAAATTGTAAGAATTTCAAGAGAATTTAACAATCTCACTGGACTAAAGATTTTTAACACACATCTTTCAACAAGTTGCAGATGAAACAGTTCAGAATATAAAAATTTCTTAACACAATTAACAAGGTTATTTTAATGGACATATATATATAGAACACTGGAGAATACATATTCTTCCGAAGCATATATGGGATATTCATGAATATCATCACATGCTGAGGGATAAATCAGGTCTCCAAAAATTTCAAATAATTGGTATCATAAAGAACACGTTTTTCTGACTTCAATTAAAGACAGAATAAATATTTTCCTCCAAATAAATCAAAGTAGTTCCATTCATTTAGAAGTTGGGCAACATATTTTAAATAACACGAGTCAAAGAAAAGTTCATGATGAAAAGTAGAATACTTTTTTCAACTCAGCTTTAATAAAAACACTTCATATCAAAATTTGTGAGTAGCAGCCATAGCAATTTATAGTCTTAAATGTCCATTTGATAAAAGGAAAAAGTGTAAAAATTGAGTCAAGCATTGAATTCCAAAAGTAAGGAAAGAAGCATAAAATATTCAAAATAAAGAGGAGGAAAGAAATAATATGGACAATATCAGAAGTTAATAATAGAAACAACAAATACACAATAGCAATGCTCAACAAGTTCAAAAATTGGTTCTTTGGAAAAGCAGAAAATTGACAAACTTTAGGTAAAATTGAACATAAATAAAAAGGGATAAATCAAAAGCAATCCTAGGAATAAAAAAAGAGTAGTAAAATATAGATGATATATTAAAGTGTCAATAAAATGGTATTATAAACAACTTTATGTCAATAAATTTGAAAGCTTAGGTAAATTGAATTCCTAAAAAACTAACTTACTAGGTTGCACTCAAGAAGAAATATAAAGATGTAATAATTCTACAACCAGTAAAATAATTAGTTCAGAAGTTTAAAAATTTTGTGCAAGAAAATTCTACATCAAGACAATTTTTACACTGAGATTCAATAAATACTGAAAATATAGATTATTCTAACCTCATAAAGCTATCAAGTGTACAGGGGGGAAAAAAGGAGTTCCCTCTAAGTCATTTCATAAGAATGTTATTAACCTGACTTCAAAGCTTGACAGGGATTGTATGACAAAGGAAAAGTACAAGGCAATTTCTATCATAAACATGGATACAGGAAGATCCAAGATGGCAGCAGAGTAGGTATAAGGTACCGAACCACCTCCTAGGACCAAACTGGAATTACAACTAAATTAAAGAAAATTCATACTGAATAACCAACTTAACATTAGCTGGAAAGAAGCCTTAAAACCAAGAACCTGGGGAAGAAACCGTACCACCTCAATGAGACTGGTAGGAAGTTCAAAGGTGCAAGAGGGCGGGCTGGGCTCACACAAGCAGCAGCTGAAGTTCTGGAGGGATATTTCAGCAGCCAGGGGAGGGTTTTCCCTGAGAGGTGTGAGGCCAAAACCCCAAGTTGGGTCCCCAGCTCACAGCACCACAATCAGGAAAGCAACCCAAATAACATCTGGCTGTGAAGAGCAATGTGGTTTTTGTCACCAGGGTAGATGGCTAGAAATGCAAAGAGCCTCTTGAAGAGTACAAAATTTCATTTGTAGCTAAAATTTGTAAAATTTAATTCTTACCCTGAGGTTGGCAGAGAGAGGGCAGAGCAGACTAGAGCCAAGTGAAGAGCCTGGAGTTGGTGGCTCTGGGAAAGAGCTGAGGGGTCAAGTGCTAGGATGCTGTGCTGAGTCATTCCCCATTCTTGCAGGAGCCATCTTTCTCAGGCCATGCAGCATCAACCTGGGGGAAGCAATAGCCCCACCCACAAGAATCCCTCTCACCCCACCCCGTGGAACTGAAACCCAGCTGCTGAGGAGTACACCTGGAGGCACCGTCAGTGATTAAGACTAACAGAAAGCCTGCTGGCAGAAGCAGATCTCTGGGGGCCTTGAGACTTTAGCTGACCCTTCTCTGGGCCCTGTTCTGATAAAAGCTGGCCTTGGTGCGAAGCTTGGTTCATTCTCCACACACCAAGGCCCAACAGAGGGAGCCACAACATGTGACTCATTGACACCTCCAAAAAGGTTGCCCAGAGCCAAGCACAGACAGTGTCTGATGTAGGTAGTACTACACCAGAGTCTTTGCAGATCTACCTAAATTATGGAAACAATCAAAAAGAGGCAACCTAACTGAGAAGACACAGAAACAGACCCTAATGAGAGAACAAAAGAATTCTCCAGAAGAAGAGCTAAATGAAATGGAGGCAAGGAATTTATCAGATATTGATTTTAAAGTAATGATTATAAGGATGATTAACAGTATGAAAAAGACAGAGATACCGTAAAAAGAACCAGTCAAAAATTAAGAATACAATATCTGAAATAAATAATACCCTGTAAGGAATAAACAGTAGGTTCGATAAGCAGAGAATCACATCAGTGATTTGGAAGACAATGTAGAAAAAATAAAAAACAACCAAGCAGAGCAGAAAAAAATTAAAAATGAGAGTTTAAGAAAAATTTGGGAAAACATGTGCGTAACAACTCCCACATTGTGGGAATACCAGGAGGAGAAGAGTATGAAAAAGGGATCAAGAAACTATTTGAAGAAATAACGACCAAAAACTTCCCTAATCTGGTGAAGGAAAGACATGTAAGCCAGGAAGCAGAGAGTCCCAAATAAGATGGACCCAAAGAGGCCCACACCAAGATACATCATAATTAAAATGGTAAAGTTTAAAGACAAGAAAATAAATTTAAAAGCCACAAGAGAAAAGCAGTTAGTTATCTACAAGGGAGCTCCTGTTAGACTTTCATCTGATTTCTCAACAGAAACATTTTTGGCCAGAAGAGATAAGCATGAAATATTCAAGGTGATGAAAAGCAAGGACCTACAATCATGACTACATTACCTAGCTAGGGTATCACTTAAAATTGAAGAATAAATAAAGAGCTTCCAAGACAAGAAAAAGCTGAAGGAGCTTGTTACCACCAAGTCAATATTACTACAAATGTTGAAGGGCTTCCCAAAAAAAGAAAGAAGAAGGAGAAGGAGGAGGAGGAGGAGGAGGAGGAGGAGGAGAAGAAGAAGAAGAAGAAGAAGAAGAAGAAGAAGAAGAAGAAGAAGAAGAAGAAGAAGAACAACAACAACAACAACAACAACAACAACAGAGGAAATTAGTAAAAAAATAAAATGGCAATAAATATGTATCTATCAATAAATACTTTAAATATAAATGGTTTAAATGTTCTAACCAAAAGACATAGGGTAGCTGAATGGATAAGAAAACAAAACCCATATATATGCTGTCTCCAAGAGACCCACCTCACAATGAAATATATACACAGACTAAAAGGAAAGGAATGGAAAAAGATATTTCATGCAAATGGAAAGAAAAAAGCTGGGGTAGCAACACTTATATCTGACAAAGTAGACTTTAAAACTTAAGGCTGTAACAAGAGACAAGAAGGATACTACATAATGATAAAGGGAGCAATCCAGCAAGAGGATATAACCCTAGAAAATATTTATGCACCCAACACAGGAGCACCTAAATATGTAAAGCAAATCTTGATGGACATGAAGGGAGAAATTGACAGAAATACAGGCATAGTAGGGGATTTTAACTCCCCACTGATTTCAATGGATAAATCTTCCAGACAGAAAATGGGCAAAGAGACAGCAGCCTTTAATGGCACACTAGATCAAATGTATTTAATTGATATTTTCAGAATATTTCATCCCAGAGCAGCAGAATATACATTTTCTTCAAGTGCACATGAAACATTTTCTAGAATAGACCACATATTAGGGCACTAAACAAGTGTCCATGAATTTAAGAAGATTGAAATCAAATCAAGCATCTTCTATGACTAAAATGCTATGAAACTGGAAATCAATCACAAGAAGAAAACCATAAAATACATAAAGACATGGAAGCTGAAAAACGTGTTATTAAACAATGAATAGGTCAACAATAAGATCAAGGATGAAATCAAAAGATACCTTGAAACAAATAAAAATGAGAACACAACGATCCAAAATGTGTGGGACACAAGAAAAGCAATTCTGAGAGGGCAGTTCATAGCATCACAAGCCTATTTTAAGAAACAAGAAAAAGCTCAAATAAACAATCTAACTTTACACTTAAAGGGATTTGAAAAAGAACAACAAAGCCAAAATGAGTAGAGGGGAGGAAATGATAAAGATTGGAGCAGAAATAAATGAAATACAGTCTGAAAAAAACAATACAAAAGATCAATGAATTCAAGAGCTGGTTCTCTGAAAAGATAAACAAGTATGAAAAACCTTTAACAAGACTCATTAATAAAAAAGGAGAAGACCTGAATAAATAAAATCAGAAGTAAAAGAAGAGAAATAACAATGACACCAAAGAAATACAAAGGAGTGTAAGAAAGTCATATGAAAAGCTATATACCAACAAACTGGACACCCTGGATAAAATGGATAAATTCCTAGAAACATACAATCTTCCAAAACTAAATCAGGAAGAATCAGAGAATTGAATACACAGATTATACCTAGTGAAATTGAAGCAGTAATAATTTAAAAAAAACTTCCAAGAAACAAAAGCCCTTGGCTGGATGGCTTCAGAGGTGAATTTTACCAAACATTCCTAAAAGGACTAACCCTCTCCTTCTCAAACTATTTCAAAAAAATTTAAGAATAGGGACAGTTCCCAAGCATATTTTATGAGACCAGCATTATCCTATTTCCAAAACCATATAAAGACACTACAAATAAAGAAAATTGTAGCCAATATCCCTGATGGACAAAGATGCTAAAAAACCTCAATAAAATATTAGCAAACTGAATATAACAATACATCAAAAAGATCATACACCATGATCAAGCAGGATTTATTCTAGGGATACAAGGTTGGTACAACATTCACAAATCAGTAAATGTGATACATCACATAAACAAAATGAAGGATAAAACCATATGATCATATCAGTAGATGCAAAAAAGCACTTGATAAAATCTAGCATCCATTTATGATCAAAACTCTCAAAAAAATGGGAATACAGGGAACATACTTAAACATAAATAAGGCCATATATGACAAACAAACTCCCAGCATTGCACTCAATGGGCAAAAACTACAGTCATTAATAAATCAGTAAACAACAAGTGCTGGTGAGGACGTGGAGAAAGGGGAACACTTTTGCACTGTTGGTGGGAATGCAGATTGGTGTAGCCATTGTGGAAAATAGTGTGGGGTTAACACAATAAAATCAAACATGGTACTGCCTTAAATGTCCCAGCAATTCCACTTCTGGGAATTTATGTTGAAGAAACCCAAAACACTAATTTGAAAGAATATAAACACCCCTGTGTTCATTGCAGTGTTGTTTACAATAGCCAAGATTTGGGAGCAGCCCAAGTGTCCATCAGTAGATGAGTAGATAAAACAACTATGATGCATTTATATAATGGAATACTAAGGAGCTATGAAAAAGATGAAAATTTTTACCTTCTGTGACAGTATGGATGGACCTGGAGAACATTAGGCTAAGTGAAATAAGCCAGTCAGAGAAAAACAAATACCATGTGATTTCTCTCATATGTGGAATCTAATGAACAAACTGAACTAACAAGAAAAATAGAGACAGACTCGTAGATAGAGAGCAGCTGACAGCTCTGGGGTGCAGGTGGGGAGCACTGGGGAATATAGCAAAAAGAAAAAGAACTCATAGACATGGACAACAGTGTGATGTTTAAAGGGGAGTGGGGGTGGGTGGAGGTGGAAAAGAGTATAAGAATAATAAATGGTAATGGAAAAAATACAATAAAAAAGAAAATAGAGATACACAATGTTTTTAAAGATTTTATTTATTTTTAGAGAGAGGGAAAGAGAGGAAGAGAAACATCAATGAGTAGTTGCCTCTTGCACGCCCCCAACTGAGGACCCTACCAACAACCCAGGCATGTGCCCTGATTGGGAATTGAACTGGTGACCCTTTGGTTCCCAGGCCAGTGCTCAATCCACTGAGCTACACCAGCCAGAGCCAAAATGTCCTAATAAAATGACAATAAATCAACTGAGCAAAGTCTAGAAAAGACAATACAGCATGACTGTGTTGGATTTTTCCTAGCAAGTTTCCCAGCCAGTTTGTTTGACATGAGGAAATTAAAAATGTATTTGACACATTAAAAGATCCAAAAACAACAATCCTATGATGTATCTTAATAGTAGCAAAATTATATAATATAATGGAATATTACTTCATAATAAACAAGTAATTCTTAGAAAATTTGGAATTAAAAGAAACTTCATTAAATTAAGATTATATTTTTAACCTTCTATACCCAGCCTGCTGTCTTTCCTCTGCTCGTTTCTAACTGCCTGGAGCCTGGAAGAGGACAGCAGACACAGGGTTGGATCTTAGTGCCACACTTTACTACCTGTAGAAGCTTGGGCATCACTTCCGGCCAAGATGGAGGCATAGGTGGATGCACTGTGCCTCCTCTCACAACCAAGATTAAGGACAATAAAAATATAGAACCAAAAAAAAACCAACCAGAACAGATAGAGGATTGAATTGTATGGAAGTCCAACAATGATTCACCCAGATTAGTAAGAGGAGCGGAGTCGGTGGCTGGCGGAGAGAGGTCATGGCAGGAAAAAGCAGTGGCTGGTGGTCCTGGATGCTCAGGCAGTGGTTGGCACACCCCAGGTGCACAGGCAGTGGTTACAAAGTGCGGGGAGGCAACAAGCAGACCAAGTGAGGCGCGCAGGGCAGCTGATCACAGTCACACATTCGCGCGCAGATAAACCAGGTGAAAACGGGCAGCAAGACAGACCACACAGCGCAGGGCCCCAGCACCAGGAAATAGAGCCTAAAAGCACAAATTGAAAACACTTGTGGGGGTTGAGGTGCCAGGAGAGACTCCCAGCCTCACAGGAGAGTTCATTAGAGAGACCCACAGGGTCCTAGAACATACCCAAGCCCACCCACACAGAAATCAGCACCAGAAGGGCCCAGTTTGCTTGTGGGAAGCTGCAAAAGGGACTGGAATCTGAGAGAGAGCAGAGCAAGTGCCATTGTTCCCTCTTGGACCCCACCCCCACATCCAGCATCACAACCCAGTGACTGGGCTACCCCACCCCAGGAAACACCTAAGGCTCCGCCCCTTACTATGTAACAGCTGTGACCAGACCAAAACAAACAAACAAACAAACAAAAAACCAAAAATGGCTCAAATGGGAGAACAGATCAAAGCCCCAGATCCAATTCATCTAAGCAACCAAGAGATAGCCAACCTATCAGATGCACAGTTCAAAGCACTGGTGATTAGGAAGCTCACAGAATTGGTTGATTTTGGTAGCAAATTGGATGAACAAATGAAGGCTACAATAAGTGAAATGAAGGAAAACGCACAGGGAACCAATAGTGATGGGAGGAAAACTGGGACTCAAATCAATGGAGTGGACCAGAAGGAAGAAGGAAACAAACGAAAGAATGAAGAAATAAGAATTCAAAAGAATGAGGAGAGGCTTAGGAACCTTCAGGACATCTCTAAACATCCCAACATCCAAATTATAGGGGTACCAGAAGGGGAAGAGGAAGAGCAACAAGTGGGAAACTTATTTGAACAAATAATATAGGAGAACTTCCCCAATCTGGCAAAGGAAAGAGACTTCCAGGAAGTCCAGGAAGCTCAGAGAGTCCCAAAGAAGTTGGTCCCAAGGAGGAACACACCAAGGCACATCATAATTCCATTAGCCAAGATTAAAATGAAGGAGAGAATTCTAGAAGCAGCAAGAGACAAGGAGACAGTCACCTACAAAGGAGTTTCCATCAGACTGTCAGCTGATTTCTCAAAAGAGACCTTCCAGGCAAGAAGGGGCTGGAAAGAAGCATTCCAAGTCATGAAAGTCAAGGGCCTACATCCAAGATTGCTCTATCCAGTGAAGCTGTCATTTAGAATGGAAGGGCAGATGAAGTGCTTCTCAGATAAGGTCAAGTTCAAGGAGTTCATCATCACCAAGCCCTTATTATATGAAATGTTAAAGGGACTCATCTAAAAAAAAAGATCAAACATATGACAGTAAAAAGCAAACTCACAGATATTAACAACCACACTTAAAAGCAAACTAAGCTAACAATAGACAGGAACAGAAACACAGAAATGGAGATCACATGGAGGGTTAGCAACAGGGGAATGGGAGGAGGAGAGAGGGGGAAAAGGTACAAAGAATAAGTAGCATAGATGGTGGGTAGAAAATAGACAGGGGGAGGGCAAGAATAGTGTGGGAAATGTAAAAGCTAAAGAACTTATGACACATGGACATGAACTAAAGGGGGGAATGTGGGTGGGAGGGGGTGCACAGGGTGGAGGGGAATGATGGGGGAGAAATGGGACAACTGTAATAGCATAATCAATAAAGTAAAAAATAAATTTAAAAAATGCAAAAAAGATTATATTTTTAAAAGTCTATTGTAAACATTATGTAGAACAATGAATGTATCTTGTTAAAACAAGAAACAAGACAAAATACCTGCATCCTAACATCTAGAAACATTGCACTGGAAGTTAGTAAGCAAGCAAAATAAATATTAAATATAGAGACAAGAAAGAACGAAAGAAAGAAACTATTATTATGCCCAGATAACATGGCATTCTGTCTACAAAAACACATACATTTATAGATAAGTTGTGGAAGTTGGAGTGTTACGAAAGGTTCACATATACAAAAATAACTACCAAATATTGAGATGTCAATTGCATTTCGGCAGCAAATATAGAGAAGCTTTAAATTTCTATTTTGTCTTCCTTTTTTAAAATTTTTATTGCTTTTATTGTGGTGACATTGGTTAGTAAAATTGTATAGGTTTTAAATGTACAATTCTATAATACATCACATGTGTATTGTATCGTCTTCATTACCCAACGTCAAGTCTCCTGTCGTCATCATTTATCCCCTCTTACCCTCTTTTACCTCCCCACACCCCCCTTTTTCTCTGCTAATCTCTGTATTGTTGTCTTTGTCTGTGAGGGTTCTTTTTTTTTTAATTCCTTCACCTTTTTTACTTACCCTCCCTCCCCACCTTCCTCTCACAGCTGTCAGTCTGTTCTCTGTATCTATGAGTACATTTCTATTTTTTGTTAGTTTATTTAGTTAATTAAATTCTACATATAAGTAAAATCATATGGTATTTTCCTTTCTCTGACAGCATATTTATGGGTCTTCTTATCCATTGAGCTTCCCTATGTCTTTTGATGGGAGCATTTAAGACATTTACATTTAAAGTGATTATTGATAGGTAGATATTTATTGCCATTTTATTCTAACTTCTGCAGGAAGGGGCCAGCTGATCTTCCATGATGGAGAAGTGTTGGTCAGGTTCATGGGGAAATGGGGGTAACGACCCCCACCCAAAGCCACACAGCTCAGTCACTGATACCCACCAAATCCGCCTGGACCTCTATACCTCAGCCCAGGCAGCTGACTCCTCAGCAGGGCACGAGCTCCACAGGGTGGGTGACAGGGAGTCCAGAAGTGTGGCTATTGCATCTCCCCAGGCTGATGCCGTACGGAGGGGAGTTCTCCACCCAAGAAAGATGGCTTTGGCCGTATGGGAGAGGAACTCAGCACAGAGATCCTGGCAGCTGTCTCTTCAGCTCTCTCCCCAGAGTCACGAACCCCAGCCTGTCCTCACTCAGCTCTATTCTGCTTCATCCTCTCTCCACCAGAGACGAGGGCAAGTGACTGCAAATGAGATTTTATGAATTGGCCCTTTAAGAGGGTGCCTGTCTCTAGCAGACTCCCATCTCTTCCTGGCAGACAGAATCCCCCCTGATATTCACAGTCAGATATTATGTGGATGCCTCTTCCTGGCTCTGGTGCTCCAGCCTGGAGACCCCCACATGGTGTTGAAACCCCACACTCCTCAGGGGGAACCTTTGCAGCTGGGATACCCCTCCAGTATCTCAGCAGTAGCCCTTGGAAACAGAGCCAGGCCTTTTTTCGTCTCTACCCTTCCTACCAGTCTTGATGTGACTTCTTCTGTACAACCTTGGTTATAAGACTTATGTTCAGATAGTCTTCAGTTGGTTATTCAGGGTGACTGTTCTATATTTTAGTTGTAATTCCAACTTGGTCCTAGGGGAAGGTGAGCGCACCCTCTACCTACTCTGCCACCGTATTGGATTGTAATTTTTTAAATAGTATTTATAATAGCAGCAAAATATATCACATACTTAGAAAACAATTTAACTTATTTAACAATATTTCTTAAGCATCTGCTACATGTATAGCACTATTGCCAACACATGAAATCCATTAGCAACTAAAAATGCAAAGCTCCTTAGCTCATGTAGCTAGCATTTTAGTTAGAGGAGGGAGAAATAAATGATAACTGTAATCAACACAAAAACAAACAAATACATAAATAGTAGGATGTTTCATAAGACAGTAGTATAATGTACTAGTAAAGAGTAGGATAGAAAGCGATAAATCCTAAGGGAAAAATGCAGAGCACAGTAAGGGGAATCAAGAAATCCAGGGGGTAAGAGGCAGTGTGCAATTTTTAACAGTTATTTAAGATACTCATCATTGGAAAGGTTACATTTGAACCAAGACTGAAGGAGATAAAGTAGTTAACCATGCCAACATTTCTGGGAGGACAGCATTGTGGACAAAAGAAATAGCTCATGCTATCACCTAAGACAGAAGTATGTCTGGCATGTTAAAAATACAGCGAGGAGGTCGGTGTTGCTGAAACAGAACGTCCAAATGTAGAGTAGAAGGCAGTGAGGGAAGAGAGTTTAAGGGGAAGCAGATCATGAAGAGCCCTGCAGGCCATGGTTATGACCGTTGGTATATGATTATGAGTAAACTAGGCAGGTGTTGCAGGAGTTTGAGCCAACGTAGGATGTGATCTTACTAAATAATAAATTAAACAGAACTTTGCTGGGCTTCTATGGAAGCTTTATTGAGAGGTATTCAGGGAGACTAAATAAATACAGATAAACTGTGGCCATGAAGGAGGAGATGCAGTGTTATAAGAATTTCAGGTCTCCCTCAATCTTTAGATTAAGTGCAACTCAAAACAAATTTTCCACAGGTCGTGTGTGTGTGTATGTGTGTGGGCTACATGACAAGCTAAATTTAGCATATGCATGGAAGATCAAGGGGCTAGTTGGGAGACAATTCTCCATAGGTTCTTTGATATTTCTTCTCAAATATTTTTGCAGAGATGTGTTTATAACAAACAGCCTTGGAACATAGAGATAGTGCTCTTCTTTGAACAGAAAGCAGACACATTCACTGTCTGTTATAAAAGACTTTAGTTCTCTAAGCTCAGGGTCCTTTTTGTAATGCAGCCCTGTGTGTGTGCAAGCAACCGTCTGGGTCCATACGCATTGCCCTTGGGACTTGTGGGCAGGAGACACTGACACAAACGCGTGCTCACGCTACTTGCGGTGCCGTGAGTAATGAAGTCTTTTGGCACCTTCCCAGGAGTCTCATGTCTTCTGTCATCGTCTGTGAAACTGCGACAGGCTAACTTTTTAGGCTTCAAGTAAGGTGAAATCTCAAACCATTCCTGAAAGAGCCAACAATAGCCAAGTTGCTGATGTAGAAAAACAAGACGAGTGAATCTGACCCATCGAATTATTAAGAAGCTAGGTAATGAACACAGTATGACATGAGTCCTGGGATACACAAATACATCAATGGAACGCAATGGAAACCTATGAATAGATCCACACTTATGTAGACAACTGAAGTAGAATGTAGGTGGCATTTCAGGTCTATGGGGCAAAGATTAGTTTTTTCAAATGTGGTATTAAAACAATTAGGTAGCCATATGCAATAAAAAGAAATAAGAAAATAAAGCCAGAATGCTGTTTTACACCACATTAAAAAAATAAATCTCAAGACTACTAAGAACTTAAAAAAGGAAGGGAAAAATAAAAAAAAACCTTAGAAAACAACATGGAATAATAACTTTATGACTACTAAGAGAAGGATTTGCTAGGCTTTTTTGAAAAAAGCCCTAGATACAAAGTAAAACATTCATACATTTCTCTACATTAAAAATAAGAATGTCTGTTTATCCAGAGTGATAAGACAAGCCACAAACTAGTAGACAGATTTACAGCAAACAAGCTGGATAAAGAATTAGTGTAAAAATTATACAAAAAACTCCTATATATTGACAAGAAAAAGATGAATAACTGAAAAATGGACATAAATAGGTTCTTAGCAGAAAAGAAATCCTGAATAGTGAATCTAGGTGTGAAAAGATCTTAACTTCCTTAATATAAGAAAAATGTAAATTAAACCATAATAAGGGATCATTTCATAGCCATCTGATTGGCAGTGAAAAAGTCAAATATCATATGCTGGAGAAGATGTAGGATGACCAGATGCGGTCAAGGCAAGCATGAACTGATACAATGGCTTTGGAAAACAATTCAGCATTGTCTAATAAGCTAAACATGTGACTGTCCTGTGATCCAGCATTTCCATTTTTTGGTGTGTATCCTAGAGAAATTCTCGCACATAGACATCAGAAACATGTACAAGAATGTCCATAGCAGCAATGTTTTGGAACAGCAAAAAAGTAGAAACAATCCAAATGTTTGCCAATAGAAGAATAGATAAATAAGCCATATTGTGTTTATTTTGTAGAATACTAAACATTACCAAAAAAACCCAAATTAATCACAGCCACACACAACAACATAGAAGACTCTCTGAAAAATAATCTTGCATCCAAAAAGCAAATTGCAGAAGAAAATATATTGTATTTATAAAAAGTCCCAAAGCATATTGGGACTTTTGTAAAACTAAACAGCATATTTTGTACAAACGCATGCATCTGTGGTAAAACTTGACTAAAAGGGAGGAAATAACACAAAAAATTGTATAATTATGTACCCCTGACAAGGGGGAAAAGGTTCATGGGGGGGTATATGGAGGACTTCCAAGGCAGGGGTAAGACTTTTTCTCTCTCTCTCAAACTAGGTTGAAGGGCGAGGAGTTCATGGATGTGAGTTGTATCATTCGTCTTTATACTTTTTATATATTTTTGAACAATCTTTTGCATGTAATACTTAATTGTAATTTTAAAAAGTTAAAAGCACAGTAAGTAAGATAATGTGGAGACGATAAGAGGGTAAACCTGTGTGGGTGAAAAGAAACGACCCTTTCGATCCAGCCTAAGGTGGAGGCCTCTCATCTGTTGCTCAACTCTGAGGCCGGTGGTTCCAAACGTTCAGCCTTTGACCCACGTCCCCGGAAGAGTGGTGAAAGTGAAAATGAGTTCATGCAGCACGAAGATGCCTAGAGGTCTGCAGGGAGAAGCTGCTGCTGGTCCTGGCTCTGCGAGAGCCAAGCCTTGCTGTCCCCAAGACTCCAAGTCCCAGCTCTGGAGCCTGCTAGGCAGGTTCCCATTGGCAGTTTTGTTTAGCTCTGTGGGCAACCTGAGTAACTCATGCCACAGCAGGGCTTGCCCTAGCACCTCAGCCCACCAAGGTCAGGAGGAGCTGCAGAGAACACACACAGCTGGCTGCCAGGGTCATCAGAAGCATTACTGACTTCATACCCCTCGAGGCACCAGAGCGGAGCAGATCATATCCTGTTACAAGTCTGATCTAAGAGAGAAACATTAACAGAAAATACTTTAGATAAGCCCTTGCCCATTATTAGAGTATCTTTCTGGTCTCCTCCCAATTGTACTTGTGACATAACTGAATAGTTTAAACCAAACCTCCAGTAGTTGAATCCTTCCAGAACATTTGCTAAAAAATTTTAACCAAAAGTAAATTTTTCCAACAATTAAAATTTTAAAATAAATAAATAAATAAATAAATAAATAAAAGCAAGAAAGTATTTTTCCAAGATACTTTCATATCAATAGATACATATATCAATTTGTTGAATCTTACACTTCCCAAACAAGTTAGAAATAACCAATTAAGAATATCAAGAACTACAAAACTACCAAATTCAAACATTAGTGGAAGTATGGCAGACCCTACCTCTAAGTCACTGCTACTCAGATATTCAAATTAGGCTGAATCTGTTTTAATCATCTTCTTTCCTAATATTATCTTGATAAATAAGATTCAAATCAGACAACAAAAGTTATAGCTAAGTTCCCTTAACTAACAGCATCATCAATATCACATCTTATTTGCAACTCTATGTGGATGGTATTCATTCATTTGTTCATTCATTCATTTAATAAGTCTTACTGGACACCTCCTATGTGACAGACTTTTCTAGGAACTGGAGACAAAGCAGGAAAAAAGAAATTAGTGTCTGTCTTCAAGACATTTCCAGTAAACAAATGAATACACAATATAAGTAATAACAGCAACTTTTAAGGAGAGAACAGAACAACATGAGGGAAGAAGATCTATCAATGGAAGGTGGAGGTGGAGGAGGAGTTGTATTTTATGTTAGACAGACAGGTATATAATGAAGAATATTGTGGCCTCTGTCCCAGGTTGCTGGGAAGCGGTCTCTAAACCCTTGTAATTTTCCAAGTGATATGAAGGACTTTGTTATTCACAGTGGTCTCCTCACACCTCACTCGATAGTTCATGCTAATAAGATGCCTGGTGACTGGTGGGCCCTTAGATAGTTTTACGGGAAGGAAGTTACTCAAGATGGGAGTTAGTCCTGCCAGAAAGACCAACTATGTGACGAGAGGGTTTGAGCTTTGAACCACAGGATATCAGCCTGACCTCAGAGACAGGAAGGAGGCTGGCGATTTAGTCATGTTGAAACTGGAAAAGTCTGCATTAGTGCTGCCTGTCACTACCAGACTGATAAGTAGAGACAAGGACTGAATCTTTATGGGCACTTTATTCAGAGGCCAGTAACCTGAGAAAATGATGGGTTATGTACCTTTAAAACCATCTTCACATCTCATCTCAAGCCAACCTTTTTATAAGAAGAAAGGGTAAGGGCGGGCTTTGGATAAAAGATTAATCTGATAAAAGTTCCCGTCCCTAGTGATTTTCCTAGTACTTCTGTATCTGTTGATCAACAACTCTTTATCTGATGCTCCCACCCTGGAACTCCAGGCTCACATACTATCTGCATCTTTGCAGACTCCCTGAAGCACAAAGGTTGAATTGCTCATTGACCTCCTGGAGTCACATGGTCATGTTATTCCTGGAATAACAGCTTTCCACATGCATTAATTACTTAAGCCTATCAACTATAGCTACTGGCTAAAATCTTTAAGTCTAGAGTTCCCCTATCAACATGACCAATGCTTCAATCAATCATGCCTATCTAATGAAACCCCAATAAAAGCTAGGGTGAGTATCCCTTGTTAGCAATATTCCACCTCAAATGTGCCAGGAAGGTCACGACCTTGACTCCGCAGAGAAAGGACAGAGGAAACTTTATGACTGAGACCGTATCAGACCTTGTCCTATGTGTCTCTCTTTGGATAGCTCTGATTTCTACCCCGTTTTCATAGTAAAACTATACTCATAAGTATAGTGCTTTCCTGAGTTCTGAGTCATTCTCGTAACTTATCAAACCTGAGGGGATAGTGAGAACTCCTGCAATTGGTAGCCAGCTGGTCAGAAGTGAAGGTGGCCTGGAGACTCCTGGATCTGCAGCTAGTATCTGAAGTAAAGACAGTCTTATGAAGATAATAATGATAATAGGAAAATAACAATGCCTACAAATTTATATCTAGGCTATAATCAATTTTTAAGAAACATTCTAGGGGTGTTTAAAACAAATGTGTGTCAGCTCCAAAATTCCAAGTAGAATGTAAAGTTATAGAGGTGAAACTTAATCCTTACTCTGAGTGTGGGTTGACTCAGTGACTTGCTTCTCATAAATAGAATGTGAAAAGGGAAAAATAGTAACTTCACAATGGAGAAACCTGACCCATATCACCTTAAGTGATTGGTCAAGATGAACATCACTGGTGTTAAAATCATGTAAATATCATGTACCCTCTTACATGACGTGCCCTTCATCTCCCTGGTATTCCTCCCCAAAATCTATAACCCCAGTAAAATCCTGAGAAAACACCAGATAAACTCAAACTAAAGAAATTTTACAAAATTTCTGATAGTACTCATCAAAACTCTCAAGGTCCTTATATTAGTTCTCAGGACTGCTACAACAAATCGCCACAGATTCAGTGGCAATACTTGAAATAAATACTTGAAATAGCAAGTATCTATTCTCTCAGTGTTTTGGAAGCCAGCAGTCCAAGATTGAAGTGTCAGCAGAGGTCTGCCCCTTCCAGAAGCTGTGGGAAGAATGCTTCCTTGCTTCTTCCAGCCTCTGGTGGCCCCCAGTGTTCCTCTTCTATGGCAGCATCACTGAGCTCTCTGCCTGTCTTCATAGGACCCTCTTCCTTATATGTCTTTCTGTCTTGAGTCTTCCTCTTCTTTCTCTTCTCAGGACACCAATCAGGTGACCTTCCCCTGAGATCCTTAACTTAATTACGACCCCAAAGACCCTATTTCCAAAATAAGTTCTCAGGTAGCAGCACTCAGGGCTTCAGCATATCTCTGTGGAACACCCAACTCAACTTTCTATGAGGGGACTGAGAAGCTGTCACAGACTGGCAGAGACCACAGAGGTATGATGACTAGATGCAATGTGGTCTCCTGGACTGGATCCTGCAGCAGAAAGGGGGACAGTAGGGAAATAAGTGGTAAAATCCAAAGAAAATCTGTAGGCTAGCTAATAATATTGTGACAATGTTTGTTTCTGAATGTTGCTTAACACTTTCTTCTTAATATTGTCTTAATATTTATTTCGCAGTTTGGATTGCTGTGCCTTGGTTGAGATGGCCTTGCATATTATATTGGAGGAACCTTCACAGCTTCTCTACGAATCTAACATTTTTTTCAAAATAGACATATGAATCCTGTGCTTTTTCTCTCACACATTTATTCACATAATATCATTCACTGAGAGAGTGAGCATGGAATATAAAAGAGAGAGTTTTAATCTGCGTAAATATCAAAAGCTAAGTCTAATGAATGTCCTCCATTTGTTCTCATCGTGACGTGTATCAAAAGCTAGAGCTTCAGGGTACAGATTCCCAGTCCCTCTGTCGTCACACACGCACACACATGCTTGCAGCGTTCACCTCTATGAGACCAACATCCTCCCAGGGCCTTTGGAGTTTTTTGGTTAACTAACTGCATAAGGCAGTTACATCAACAATTCTATTTTTTATGCTTGGGCTCTATAAATGGGCCCTGTCTCTCCAGCTGTTTATCTCTTTAGTGGAAATTACTTGAGACACAGTGAAACTCCGCATAGCAACCCCCCTCCCAACCACACACATTCCAAGACCAAAACAGTTAGCAGTCTCTAAGAAATTCCTAGGAAAGCAATACAGGCAGGAACCTTCCTACTTAGGTCCCTAAAAACTAGTCTCCTTCAATTCCCTACCCCCTGCTCATTAGGGTAGGGGAGGAGCTTCATCTCACTTCCTGTAGGAGCAGTGCAGCAGAGACAGTGTGAGGTGCCAGACTAAGCAGAGCTGAAAACAAAAGTTGGTCTTGGGTAAGTTAATTAACTGCTCAGTCCCCAGGGAAAGAACTTGAAGCTAATAATGCCACCTGCATTAGTCAACTATTACAAACAACCACCAAATCTCAGTAACATTCAATAACAGGCATTTCTGTTTCACCATCTGTGGTCAGCTAGCTGGGAATTAGCTGACCTAGGCTGGACTTGGCTTAACCGCTCTGCATTAAGTTATGAATCCAGCTGGCTCTGGTCTGTTCCACATGTTTCATTCTGGGTTCCGGATAGAAGACACAGAACCAACCTGGAAGAAACTTTTCTCATGGCAAGGGCAAAAATGCCACAGAGCATAGCCAACCAAAAAAGTACATTGCGGACCCTGTTTGCGTCACATCTACAATCATCCCATGGACCAAAGGAAGTCATAGAGACGAACTAAAAGTCAAGGTACAGGAAAGTAATCCCCTTGTGCACTTCTCATGTGAGAGGCACTGAAAAGTTATGTGCAAAAAGCATGAACCCAGGGAAGGGTGAAGAATTGGAGCCAAAAAATCAATCTGCCACACTATGTGATAGGGTTGCTAAAAGATTAAATATAATAGCGTATGCAAAGGTGCTGATGCATACTAAGCATTAACAACCATTGTATTGTACTCCATCACATACATTCCAGGCCGCCCACTGTCACGCTCTGGCTGAAGTATACTCAGGCTGCGGTAAACTCTTGAAATATGGCCTCCATCAGTTCCTTACCTCACTATATAGGCATGCCTTTCCTGGCATCAAAAAGTAGTCTAATTCTCTCCCTTCAGATCTAAGCTGGCCTCAGTGACTTTCCTTGACCAATAGAGAGAAGCAGAAGTGACGTTCAGAGATTTCCAAGGGGTAGCCATAAGTAGACTTGCCACCGCTGCCTGGAACCCTTGAAATGCTCAGTCTTGAACCACTCCTTTTGTAAAATAAGTCTCCAAGCTGTAAGAAGCAAAAGCCACGTGGGGAGGGCACACACACACATTTTGATTAAAAGCTCCACCTGAGCTCCGAGCTGACAGTCAGCCTCAACTGCCAGCCACGTGAATGGGCCGCCTTGAATATCCAACTCAAGTGATTCTTTGGATGACTGAAGCCCAGGCCATATCTTGCTGCAGCCATGTGGGCGACCCCAAATGGGAAATGCCCACCTGAGTTCCTGTCTATCCACAGAACCATGAGCAATAACAATAATTTATTTGAAGTCATTACATTTGGGGGTGGTTTATTTTATGGTAGTAGATGGCCAGAATGGGAACCAATGCTAACATCTCCAAGAACCACTGAAGCTACGCAGGACCCTGGTGGACAGACAATCCGCCACTCAACAATTTTCCCTCCCACCCCAAACTCATCCCAGCCCACGTTGAGCGCTGGTCCTGCCTCTCCCAGCACTGTCAAAGGCCTTTGTCAAAGGTGCTAGCATCCGCTCAGTTCCCTCTCCAGATCATTTTCCTTAAGAGATGGGGCAAGTGTCCATGGTGTGAGAAGTAAAACAGGATTACTGTGGCAGCAGCTTGGGGAGAAGTGAGCATGCAGGTTTAAGCTCTCCCAGGGGCTGAAAGGGGATGGCTGTTCCAAGTTGTGCACACAGGTACATCCCCCCTCCTTCAGGAAGACTCGGCCTCAGATGGACTGAGTTGACCCTAGGCTTCCAACTAGTAAACGATCTTTGCCTTTTACGTTGAACACACTTAATTCCGTGTTCAAGAGGCACTCAGAGAACCCGATACCCCAGAATTCTGCTTTGACCTCTGCTATTCCACAAGCTCCGAGGAACACAGGCCCATGCATTGGCATGTGAGGCTGGACGGGGTGCCAGATGGTGCTGGCAGGCCCTGGCAGCACCTCAGCTCCCCTTCCCCATGAGGCCTCACCCTTCAAAATATGGGGGGTGGGCTGTCCACAGGAACCCACCAACATTCCTGGAAACAAAATGCAATTACAACACTTTTATTCAAAGTGACTCTTCCCTGTTCGCCGGCTTTGCACATCTGTTCTGCAAAGTAATTTTACAGTAAAGAAATACCACTCCTGTGTTTGAATTCAAGGATCTTTGGCCCTTACATGAGTCAAAGGAAGAGGTCTCACGGTCCATGGTCCATTCGCCTCAACCTAACACGGTCATTATTTAAAACATTTAGGTGGTTTGCAAACTGATGATACCAACACCAGCGCGCTGGCGGTAGAATAAAGAAACGGCAGCTGGTAAGTGCTTCGTTATGCCCAGCGCTGTGTCCTGGATGGAATCCGGGAAGTCCGGTTCCCAGCAACTCTTGTAGTGGAAGGAGATTGCACAACGAGGATTATCATGTTTAAACGTAGTCTTTCAAAACTTCTTCAACTCCTGATCGTCCAGTTTACAGACTTGTCAATGTCCCACTGTCTCAAAGGGCCACACGCGGAAAGCGCAGAGGCAAATACTGTGAGCACAGGCCCGCTTTCCAGCTCTGTGGCTTACAGGTGCACAATGTTTAAAGAAAGTTATTTGACCTCTCTGAGCCCCAGACTGTTATGCGCGGAATGAGAGACGTGATAGCGACATAATAGTTACTGTGAGTATTGAAATGAAATCCAGCGCCCATGACCCCTTAAGAGCATTCCTGTAGCTCATTTCCTTGGTCCAGGCCAACTTTTCCCTCTCTTTTCTAAATCTCACCTTCCTGCCTCCTCGTGCCAACACCAACACCTCTCTCCTTTCTTCCTTCCATCTCTCTTCTTCCAACTTAAAAAAAAAAAAAATCTCAGGAGCAAACAAACACAAAAACCTCCTTCAGTTCCACCCTGCCTGTTTCCCACCTGGGAATCCCAGCTCGTGCCCTCTTCCCGGTTCACATTAACTTCGTCGTTACACTGTGTCCACTGTCTCCTGCAATCTACTTTCTTCCTCATCACCACATATATCCACCCTCTACCCTCCTCTACCTCCCCTCCCCTCCCCAGCCCCACCCCTGCGATCACCAGGCTGTTGTTCCTGTCCCTGAGTTCTTCTTTCTTTTTGCTCAGTCCCTCCAAGCCCCCCACCCCAGTACCCGCCTGCCCCGCCAAGAGCTGTTAGCTGGCTATCTATAAATCTCTCTGTTTTGCTTGTTAGTACCATATATATTAATCTACTTTTTTTGTTTCTAACCTTATTTGATTTGTAAAATTTACTTTCAAGCACTTATTCACATGAGTACTTTTCATAGATGCCATCATAACCAATATATAGTCTAAATTTTTCATGTAATCACATGAAACACTACTCACATTTTACAGTTTTCATGTGCGTCGATTTTAAAGGCCATGTAATATACCACTTTGATAATGATCCAAACATTAAAATCACTCTGCTAATGTCAGGCAATATTTTATGTTTCGGTTATAATGTGTGTGTGTGTATCTCTACATATACATTAAAATAAACAGGCCACAGAGTAATTTATAAACATTGATGCTAACACTAAAAATCATATGTAGTTATACATGTTGTGCATGCATATGATATATGTGTGTATACTACATGATTTTTAGTGTTTTTCAATGTTTATAAATTACTCTGTGCTGTGTTTATTTTCCAACCTTTCCTATTTTTCAACTTTATTTTATAAATCTCTCCATGTATTGATATCTAATCCACATAATTGTTATTTAAAGGCAACATGGCTTCTTTTGCGCTCATATCCCAATATAATGAAACAAACTTTGCAGAATTCCTTAGTAGAATTTTTAGCAAAATCTGAAGGTTCTCATTTTCAAAAATATTGTGAATTTATATTCAAACTAGTAAAAGCACATGGTTTAAACGTTAAACTGTCTAAGTCTTATAACAAAATGTTCCGTTCCCTGCCCCACCATTCTCCACAGCTCCCAGTCCCCACACCATTTAACTCTTTCAGCTAATTCTTCTGGCACTTCCTCGTCGCCTTGCTTGGTTCATCAGTCTCAGACATTATCCTTTGACTTCCTTTTTTATTGTATATTTCTTTTTTATTGTTGTTCAAGTACAGTTGTCTCCGTGTTCCCACCAAGCACCCCCCACCCCACCCATCCCTGCCTCCCACCCTTGAGCCTACCCCCTTTGTCCATCTGTCCTTTATACATGTTCCTTAACGACTCCCCTCCCCCATTATCCCCTAGTACTCCTCTCCCTCCTCCTCTCTGGTTACTCTCGGTTTGTTCTTTATTTCAGTGTCTCTGGTTGTATTTTGCTTGCTTGTTTGTTTTGTTGATTAGGTTCCACTTATAGGTAAGGTAATACGGTATTTTTAAAGGTGAGATTTGGTTCTCCTGTGTCAGTCACATGGAGGTAGCTATCATTTCTCTTTCCCACCTGGCAGAATCCTTTTAGGAGACCTTGGTTCTCCTCTTCTCTGAATTGGCTGCATTTTAACCATCTGCATGCCTGTTATCCTGGAATATCACTTTTCTGTCCTCCTAAGAATTCTCTTTGCCCCTGTGCTGAGCTGGTGCATTCGTCAGAGTTCTCCACAGAAAATAGAACCAATAGGATACATAGAAAGAGAGAACGTGAGAGAGGGATTTATTTTAAGGAAATGGCTCATACAGCTGTAGAGGTTGGTAAGCCCAAAATCTGCAGAACAGGACAACAGGGAGACCCAGGGAAGAGTTAATATTTTAATTTTGAGTCCCAAGGTAGTCTGGAAGCAGAAGTTTTTCTTCTGGGCACCTCAGTCTACCTTTAACAATTGGATAATGTCTACCCACACTATGGAGGGTGGTAACCTTTTTTACTCAAAGTCTACTGATCTAAATGTTGATCATATTTTAAAAATATTTGCCTAGCAACATCCAGACTGATGTTTGACCAAGCAATTGACCACTAAAGTCTAGCTAAGTGGACACATAAAATTAACCATCACAGTTGGGTTCCTTTTTGCCTTGGTATTATGTCTTCCTTTTTTTTTTTCCATTTACTTCTTCATTTTTGTGGACTCCTCCAGAACCATCTTGAGAAAATATTTATAGCAGGTAAATTTCTTGGGATCATGCATGTCTGAACATCTTATTCTACCCGAGTATTTCATTGATAGTTTGCCTGTGTGTAGAATTTAGGATCGTAATTTTTTTTTTCCTTGAGAAGTTTGAAGGTTCTGTTACCTACTGGATTCAGATGTTGCTCTTGAGGAGTCTAAGGCCATTCCATTCCTCTGTCTAATCTCATTTTTCCCTGTGAAGTTTCATGAAACCTGCTCTGTGTCCCAAATATTTTGAAATTTAATAGTGGGCTTGGAAGAGACCTATCTTTAGCCCTTGATTTGGACAATCAGAGCTCTTTTCAAACTAGAAATTCCTGTCCATTCTAGGAAACTTTCTTTGTATTTTCTTCTCCCTATGGTCTCTGTTCTCACGTTCTGTAGTTCAAACGTTAGACCTCCTGCACGTCGTGTCCATTATTTAGCATGTTTTTTCCTCATCTTTTTCTTTTTATCTTTTAACTCCCTGAAACAGTGTTTTCAACCTTATTTTTCATTTTTTCTGTTGAACTTTTCAATTTTACTATTGTGCTTCAATTTTTTAAACTTATTTATTTTTAAATTCTTAAGACATTTTCCAATTATAATTGACACACAATATTATATTATTTGGGGTGTGTGACATAGCTATTACACATTTATATAATTTATGAACTGATCACCCTGATAAGTCTGATACCCATCTGACACCATACATGGTGATTACAACATTACTGACTATATTCCTTATGGTACGCTTACATCCTTGTCACTTTTAATAACTGGAAGTTTGTATTTCTTAATCCATTCCTGCCTTATACCCATCCCCCGACCCACGTGCCTTAATTTCTAAGAGTTTTTTTTTTGTTCTGTGAATGTTCCTTTTTTTTCTAGCATCATTTCCATTAAGCTCCTTTTATGAAGATAACCAAAGAACGTCTAGTTGGTAAATCTAATGAATAGTTTTCAATTCTTTTCTTCTTACCCTCTCCACCCCAACTGATACTCATGATTATTCCCTCCTAGAAATGTCTTATTTTCCTTCTCAGTTTCTCTTTCTCTGTCAAATGGTGTAAAACTGATGATGTGTCCATGGTCTCCATCCTTAAGCCTCATTTCTTATCACTGACATCACTTAGCCCAGGGTGGTACGCAAGCACACTCCTAACTTCAACTTATACGCTCGTGACTTCCAAAGGTCTTTAGCCCACTCATCATTGCTGAGTGTAAGACTCACATACATAAATGCCTTCTGGATTCTAATTTTCCAGTTATATATGAAACGCCAGTATCAATTAAAAGTAAAGAAGGGTATATTGGAAATTTTGAAGAAAATAAATAGAGACATCTCAGAGAGAGAGAGAGAAAGTAATCCAACTATAGATACGTAGCAAGACCACTAGTATGTATCTGAGCTGTAACAGTAGTATAGACTAGAAAATGTGCTTCTTGTTTTTTTAATTTCATTTTAGGAGAACATGATTATTGGGGAACTATCCATACGTTAAGAAATGTATCTGAAAAATGTTACTACATATGCATAGAGTTTGCTGAATTTGGATGTTTTTCCTCCCTTTTTTTCTCTTTCCCACAGTTCCTGAACTGGCCGCATGATTAAGAATTGTGTTGCGAACGGATCCCATTGCTTGCTAAGTTTGGTGATGAACTCCCTCCATACTTCAGTTTTTATAGTTTCTGTTTACAGCCATGAAATTCTAAAGCCTTGTTGCCTATCATCTGAGGTTTCTCCTCTGTCTCTGAGCAAATGTGATTTCTAAAAGACAGTGTTCTGGGCACATGTTTCTATTTCTTCCTTTTTGGCTTTTCGATTTGTAATAATTCC
The DNA here is from genome assembly GCA_004027475.1 of Anoura caudifer. Taxonomy (NCBI): domain Eukaryota; kingdom Metazoa; phylum Chordata; class Mammalia; order Chiroptera; family Phyllostomidae; genus Anoura; species Anoura caudifer. The sequence goes on from PVKU01004398.1 coordinate 60,405, forward strand.
ATTGGGTTTTTCCTCAATTTCCACTCAAGATGAAAATTCTCCTATGCTGTAGGGGAATTTATGTGTTCATTAATTGACTCCACCATATTTTATGTATTAAACTCACACTGTAAGTGCTTACATTTACGATGGTGAAGATTTCATGCCAAGTCAGTCCCCAACCGTTAACTGAAACATGTAGAGAGAACAAAGCCTGGGTGGCAGCGTCCTCCTTGCTGCGAGCTCTGTCTGTTGTGAGAGGTACCTGTTCCAGCTTCAAGAATCGATTCTGTCCCAGGAGCCATCGAGACTCCTCCATAAGGAGTGACGTGTAACTTCCCCTGTGTTACTTTGGCCACGGTAAGGGGATATGCGTTTATACGTGCGGTTCCAGGATGAGCCTGCTTCTTAGATCTATCTGTTTTGGACACATGCTCAAGAGTCTGAAAATCTAAGCCAGAAAACTAGCCCAGCGCTGACTGCTGCCCAAGAAGTTCTTTAAGGAGTCAGTGCTCAGAGGCAAACTTATCAAGTAGATGCGTACCTTGTTACTGACTATAGCTCTGCCCCCAAGCCCTTCTATGCCCTGGTGATTGATCCATAGTGCTTTACAGTAGGGACAAGGTTCCTGGGGATTCCTGTCACCCAGACTGGAGGCCGATTAACCCAGATCTTATTCTCTTTGCTACATGCTTTCTCCTGATCACTTTTGAAACTTCTTAGAGAAGGTATATCTCATTATTAGTAGGAAGAAAGAGGCATTAGTCTTATCTTAACTCATTCATATTCTGGGACAAGTCATCTCAAAGAGCTGCAGTCCAACAGCATATCACTGAGGATTCCATTATATCAGATCTACTTCTCCTTAGAATTAGCATGGTCGGGTGGAGGGGACATGTCGAGTTTCCTCTAGAAGAGAAGCTAACCACACTGTCGTCCCATAACCTGCTCACACGTTTGTGTCTCCCAGTTAAATGCCGCAAGCTCTGTGTTGTGTTCATCTTTGCATCTTCGGTGTAAGCACGGGGCCTGCTCCATAGTAGATATCGAAAAACTATTTTTAATTAGTTAAGCTAAAACATAATAAAGATTCTTTTTTATAGACCATTAGATCTCAAAAATTGTTAGATTATAACAGTAGATTTCAAAAAACCAGTTTCAGAAAGAAGCACCACCAGACGTAACCATGCTCTCAGACATTTCGTTAGAGTTCAGCTATCCAGCATTCTTGGCTAGCGGAGAAAGCATTGCTGCCAATACATTAGTGACAGTCCCAAAGCATGTTTTCTATTTGTTTTCTGCATGCATCCTAGGAAACTATCAACTCCCAATAGTGTTAGGATGAGCTAGAATCTTTATCTTTGCATTTCTCAAAGTTAATAATGTGAATGCCTCTGGTACAGCAACAGCTTTGTGTCGTGGGCATTAGAAAAATCAAACACTGTGAAAGTGGTTCTTCTGAATGTATTCTTGTCATTTTTAGGAGAAATTCACACATAAGTCCCCAGAATCCTCCAACAACAATCAGAGCCAACACCCACTGCGTGCTTCCTGCGGGCCCCACAAGACCTGTGTTACCTCACTGGAACCGCTGACAGCCTGATGAGGCAGGTAACGTGGGTACCCTCATGCTGTAGACAGGAAGCTGTGTTATAGATGGGTCATGTCCTTTGCACAATCACCCAGTTAGTAATGGCCAAGCTGTGCTTCTCCCCAAGTGCCCTTATGGGTGGTGATTAACTAGTGTGCTGTCCTGCCTAGTTAGCAAAACGTTTATGGGAACGACCATGAATTCTGCCTACTTAAATAGACATGCTCAGAGAAGAAGAGGATACGAGGCCCGAAGGAAAGAGACTGGCCGCTGTAGGACTGTGTGAAACCACACATGTCTCTGAAAGCTCCACGTCCATTCCTGCTAATATATCTGCCTTGAAAAAGCTCCGTGGATTGTTCCAGAGCGATAGACCTCTTTGCTCTCACCTTCTCAGTGCCTCTTCCACACATTCCCATTACACACTTTGAGAAAACTACTGGTATTTCTGGCTTGGGACTTGGAGCTGTTAGCCAAAGTGTTGAAGGAGTTATGTGTTTGATGGGTTTAGGTAAGTTTCTTCTGGTTAACTTAACTTGTAAGCTGGTCTGGGTTCTCTGAGTTAGATCCTGGTCTTAAATGTGCTTAAACATGTCAGGGTTGAGCAGAACCGGGCAGAAAAGGGTTGAATTGATGTTGTATTTAGCTTTGTGCTAGTTTTGAGTTGTCTGATACAATCTTCCATTGGGTGTTTGTAAACTCTGGGTTTGTCAGTTCCCTGGACGGCACTGGTCAATTTTATCTCTTGTCTGAGTTCTGGTTTGGAGTGGCCTGTTCTCTGTTTTAGATAAAACGAATGTTTTGTTCTCATGGCTTTTTCTTGTGAGGATTTGGGTTGGATTATTTTAGAATATGCTGGTATGAATTACGGATTATCCTCTTGTCCGAGTCTTTGTAGGAATGTGTTCTTCATAAGGCTTATTGAGTTGGGCTTTCAACTTTGGCTACACTCTAGCTGGATTGGGCTAAAAGGGGATTTGGTGATTAAACTTCATGCTAGGATGGACTGAGATGGCCTGTGGATTGAGCTGAGCTGAGCTGTGAGCCAGATTAAACAGAATCTGTCTTTGGGCTGACATTGACTTATATATGAAATTGGCTCATTTTTTCCAGGGCTCTGAATTGATCAGAGTTGGGTTGGTGCTGTATTAAGTGGGTTTTATCTCTGCATCTGGGTGGCTGTTAACAGGGTTTGGGGGTAGGTTTTTAGAACACCCCAAATTGAAACAAAGAATGGGCTGGGCTCTAGATAGCGTTATTAATAAGATGTTGGGTTCAACCAGGCTTTGACTGCTTTGGGCTAAAGTTGTGAATGACCTAGCCTGTTGAATGCCATCGACGTATCTTGCTCTAAACTATGGTTCTGCTCCTGGACTTAAAGTTATTACTAATACCTCTGCTTTTCCTGCAATCAAGGGCCATTATTGACCTGATTCACGTTCTTTAGAAACTCTGTTGTTCCAGATGATAAGTTGTTTCTGGGAATGCTCTCTTCACGTCTTACAAATGGTGGCTGTACAGAGGACAAGCATGGAGGAAATCTCTTAACAGTAAAAATAGACTTTTTTTTTTACTAAATGATGATTTGCCTTAGGAGGCTATGGGGTGCCACCATGGCCCAAGGATCAGTGGGACCTCCAAAACTTGGCAAACACTGGACTTGTTTGACCTTTAAAAAAGGGGGGGGGGACATACAAATTCAGCAAACTCTATGCATATGTAGTAACATTTTTCAAATACATTTCTTAACATATGGATAGTTCCCCATTAATCATGTTCTCCTAACATGAACTTAAAAAAAAAAACAACAACCAAGAAGCACATTTTCTAGTCTACACTGCTGTTATAGTTGAGATGTATACTGGTGGTCCTACTATGTATCTATAGTTGGGTTACTTTCTCTCTATCTGAGATGTCTCTATTTATTTTTAAACACTGGACACAAAATTTGGTGGAGAGTGTCAGATATATTCATATTGTGGACAAGTATTTCTATATAAAAATTTTCCCAAGTTTTCTTGGATATCTGTGTTATCTGGAGCATTTTCGCAAAACTTTGCCAAGAACCCAAATAGTGTTTCAGTGCCCAACGAGATTCTTGGAAGAATAGATGATTAATGTTATCAGGACAGTAAACTTTTTTTTGACAACTTGACAAAAGCGGCTCAGTCACATGTGTCGGGGGGCAAGTAAGGGAGAGTGAGTCACTGGCAGCTGGTAGGTCAGGTAGAAGAGTAGTCAGGGTGCAGGACTAAAGTTTTAAGACAATCAGTCTAGTAGAACAAATTCTCCAATCTTTGGGAAAGCAGAAAACCTGAAATTCCTGGCGTCTTTAGCTATCTTGGGATCCTTCCTTGTGGCATATAAAACATGCACAAGGTACCCCTTATCTCTCTCTCTTCTTCAAAGAAAGCTCCCCTCTCCAGTAACCCAACATAGTCTACCCTCCCCTTGTGCTACTCCACTGTGATGCTCCGTGGTAACACAGTGACCTTGTGTCATATCAGTGGGGTATTCTCAGGGCTCATCCTCTTCACTTCCACAGCCTGTGGCACTGTTGACTGCTTCTTCCCTGCCTTGATTCCAGGTTACCATTCAAACACTTCCACATGTGTATTTAATTTGCTTTGTGCTTCTCCAATCCCAGAAATATCTGTCTATAGCCCCAACATCACCATTGATATTGTTTTCCACTGACTTGAGTTTGAGAGGCAGGGAAGTTTCTTCCCAAACTCATATATCTGTGTCTATGGACCTTGGGAAGTCCAAATAATCTCCCCTAGATCACTGATGTCCTTGGAAGGATTAGGAGCCTGGACACCTTCAGTCCAATCAGAGCATTGAGGGATCCCTTGAGAAGATGGTAACCTTTGAATAGGGGGATTTTGGTGCATCGATATCTTTGAGCTGTAAAATTAATCTGGGAAATGCAAACAGGAACCCACTGAAGATTCTTCTTCAGTCCTTCTCCACCCTCAAGTGACTGATCCACCTCTCCCTTTTCCCTACATGCATTAATTAATTATAAGGCTGCTATATTCCAACAACTAAAGAAAAATGTTTCCAATTCAAAGAACCTGATAATATCTCCTTTCACAGACCTGCTGAACCACCATGTTAAGATCACATCAGGGGCTTCATATACCCCTGTTACAAACTGTGGATACCATTTTTTAAAAAAAAATTCAAACTTCCTTCAGAATAACCAGATCTCTGTAGCTCAATGTCAACTTCACTTCACGGACATGTTTGGAGGATACCTTCTCATGGTGAGCGAGGCTGGCACAAAAGCCTCTAATCAGAAGAAGTGCCTGGAATGGATTTCTCTGAGCTACAGAGAGAGCGGGGTGGAGCCGATTTAAGAGCTACAGAATGGCCAGCTTGTATGAATAGATCTCTTTCTAGAAGTTGGAGGTAGCTGGGATATCGAAGTGTCTGAATCCCTCCAATTGCCCCTGTGTCCTCTAAGGCATCATCTTTGTCCCAGGGGCGCCTTTTCCACTCTCTCCCCTTCCTCATAAATTTGTTTCACATCGAATTTCCTTCCCCCTCTGGGAGCTGTGCTCTGACCTCTCTTTAACAATGGCTTCTCTACGGGGATGTAAAGTTCAGTGCAGGCAGTAGAGTCAACAATGTTGTAACCGCTACACAAGGAGCCAAGTGAATAGTTGAATTATCTGGGGGACCACTTTGTAAATTATGCAATTGTCTAATCACTATGCTGTAAGTGATAGAAAATAATACTGCATGCCAACTGTAACTGAAAAATAAAGCTTGAAAAATAAAAAATAATAATTGTTTCTCCAACTTTTAAGGGCTCTATTGGGACACTTCTGATTTCCTTCCACACTAACCTCCTAAAGGACTTTGTCTGCAAAGCTCTGAGACATTTCTCTGTCACTCAAACTCAAAAAGACCTAAGGGGTCTCCAGGGAATGAGGATGAGAAAAGGCATTCTTAACGCCTCCCTGACTCCTCCTGTCCCCCAAACCCCGTTCTACAGTCAAGCCCATTCCTATTTCTTGCCAATCCTGTCACTCACAAATATTCTCTCTATCATATTTTTCAACCTCACATTCCTCCCCTTTAAAATTCACCATTTTTTTCTGTTTTCATTTACCCATTTAATTTCTATAGATCTTCCCAACTTCTTTCTCATCATATAACTGCAAAGGGACCAGGATGGATTTTCAACATTTGGAGATGAAGAAGGTAAGGAAGAGAAAGACTTGGGAAGGTTAGAGTATTTTAATCTCTCCTTAATTTTCTTTCTTTCTTTTTTTTTTTTTTTTTTTTTGAGAGCAGTAATTCCAAAGTATGAGTGTCAATAGGGGTTATTTGAAAAGAACAGTTTCATGGTCAAGTAGGTCTGACAAATACAGCTAGGCAATTTTTTTTTTCTTAAAAAAATTCTCAAAGCTTCAACAGAATAATAAGTATTTACTCACTAGCTGTTACTACATAGTAAATTACTTCCCGAATTGGAGGCTTCAAACACTAGTAAACATTTATCATCTCATAATTTCTGCGGGTCAGGAAGCTGAGAATGGCTTAGCTGAGTGGCTCTGCCCTGGGGTTTCTACTGAGAGGCTGCAGTCAGGATGTTGGCCAGGGCTGCAGTCATCTGAAGGCTTGCCTGGGGCTGGAGAATCTGCTTCCAAGGCCACCGTTTACATGGCTGGCAAACTGATGGGATCTCAGTTTCTCGCCCCAGGGACTCTCTCCAAAGGGCTACCTGGGTTACCTCAAGACATGGCAGTGGGCCTCCCGGAGCAAGTGATGCAAGAAAGCAAGGAGGGAACCACAATACATTTCCTGACCTAACCTCAGAAGTCGCACACCTTCATTTTGGCCATATATTATAAATTACACACAGATCAATCTTATGCAGTGTGTGTGAATATCAGGCAATAAGAAATATTAAAAATAGTTTTGGAGGAAGGCTAGTGCAATGCATAATGAATCTCCAAAATTTATTTGACGACAAAATTATTGTTTAATGGATTATTCCGAGACAGTGGGATTTCGTGATAGACAAAGTGGGGAAAACCACCATGAACGGTCACATTAGGGAGTGAGGATCTTAGAGGTTTGCAGTGGAGGGGATGTGTGTCTGGAGAAATAATCCTGGAAAATGGAGCCTGGCTATGCCTTGAGGACTCCCAGGGTGCAAGACATATGAAGCTAAAACTGAGTTCCCACCTGCAGCTGGGGCCCATGGGCAGCTCTGAAGAGGATCCCTCACTTCAGAAAGGCTAGCAAAAGACTTCCCCGTCCATCCCAAACTGTTTGAAAGGTCCATATTCTTGTAAGCTGTTTATTCCTCCGCCCTACATCAAAGAAAGGGTGACAAAGGTCGAAGTTCACAGGCTGAAAAGAGCTAGCCGGCTACCACAGAATCTCTAAAATCTGGAGAGGAGATAACGTAGAATGCTCATTCTTTCCAGGAAGGGAGGGAGCAGGCTTCTCTGTGGAGCTGTTCATGCTGTTCTCAGCCACGTGGCCGGACCCCGGCAGCCTCTTTTGTGATCTGCGCTAAGAGTACAGTAAAGTCACTTGGATGATTCAGATCACAAAGGCCCCGTTCTTCTCCGCTTAATTTGCAACAACGGCTTGTTTGCCAAGGTCCCAGTCTGGGGTGGGTGCCGCCTTGGTTGGAGGAAGTAAGTTCTCAGCAAGTGTTCACGGTCAACCTATCAGCAGGCGTAGGACAGGAGAGGAAAGGACGGGGATACAGAGGCTAGAGCATGAGGAAGAATTAAACATGAGGAAGAAGTAATGGACGGGGATGGGGGAGGGGAGAGGGAAGGTGCGTGAGAAAAAGAAGAAAACCTGCACGGTCCTGCTCCCGCAAACGCCGAAGAGCGCTTTCATGGTCTTGGGCCACAAGGTGGCACCCTTTGGACTTTCTTCCCCTATCAAAATAAGAAACGGGGTCGAGAGGAGGGAGTAAAGGCAAAGCACTCCCCCAACCAAAAACAATTTGAAAACCCACCCCATAATATTTAAAACCTGGGACAAAGAACAGTCTGGGCGGAACTGCTTCAATTGCGAAACCTCAGCGCAGCCTCGGGAGCGGCAGGCGGGCCCGAGTCAGAAGCAGCTCCTTTTTAAAAAGCGGAGTACAGTATTGGGATTCTTGAAACCTGAAACCTAGAAACAGAATCGAAGCGGAAACCAGAAGGAAAACCTTGAACTCCTCCAGACAATTGCTTCCGGGGAGTTTCAGGAGAGTGAGGGGGAATAAAGGGCCCGAGAGGAGGGCCCCACGGATGGCGCGTCCCTGAGGGTCCTGGCGACTTCGAGGAGCGTGGGAAGGAGAGGACCCCACTCTCTCCCCCGGCTGCAGGTCATGGCCACCGTGGAGCCGAAAGCCCTCGGCATTGGCTTCAAGTGTCTCTCTTTAGCCACTTTTGTGCTCATCTGTGCCGGGCATGGGGGACGCAGGGAGGAAGGGGATCCAGCCTGCTACGGGGGATTTGACCTGTACTTCATTTTGGACAAGTAAGTGCCATAAGTTGTCCCGCACTAGGATGAGCTGATGACGCTTTCTCCCCAGGCTGGGCTTGTTGGCAGGGTGGCTTTGGGACAGGCTCGCGGGTCCAGAGATCCAGCCGCGGCCCCAGCGCTGCGTCTTTGTCAGGGGAGCGCGCCTCGCATCCTCTGCTGCCGGAGCCCGCAGGGGAGGCGTCCCTCCTTGTCCCTCCAAAACCTGCTTTTCTGCGTTGCTTTCTGTGACTGAGGAGCGTGCAAGGAGTGTGAGGATGCTGTTGACCTACTAGGTTTCTGGGAAGCCTTCTCATTTGCTGTAGAAACCTTAGTGAGAAAAGCGTGCTTAGGAGAGGCAGAACTTTCGAGCACGTCTCGAGTGAGAGGTATGGGCTGTTTAAAGTCTGTCGGCTCCTTTTAAATAAATGTCCAATTTAATGCATTACTTTTGTTCCTAATAATATAATGCACGCTGACTGGGCAGTTGGTGGAAAACTAGGTGAATTTCTCAGTCTCCGAATTATGGAGATTTAGGCTGGGGAATACTTTGTTGTGGGGCCAACCTGTGCGTTGTAGGGTGTTTAGCAGCGTCCCAAGTCTCTAACCCACTGCCGCCAAGTGGGGATGCCAGAACCACCCCTCCTCCATCCTCCCTCATCCCTCCTCCTCCCTCCGCCCCCAGTCCCAAAGTGGGAAACAACCAAAAATGTCTCCAGACTTTGCCAAAAGTCCTCTGCGTGTAAAAAGCTGTCCCTGGGCTTGAGAACCCCTGATGCAGGCGATTTCAAGGTCTTGGCGATTTGATTGGTAGGCTACCAGGGAGGTGCAGGAGCTCTGGTTTCCCAACGAATATGGATAGTGTTTAGACTTCGAGACTATGCTCAAGGGAGAGCTGAATCTGACCCATTAAACTTCCCAAATCCCCTTAGATTTGCCAAGCCGCAGCCATTCAAGGAATCTCCGTGCTATCTACCAAAAAACAGCTTCAACAATAAAAAGCCCCTCAGACAAGATGCATGCTCCTTGAAATTGAGTGAGCTCCCCAGCGCCAGGAGAGGCGCTTGCTGGTACAGTGGAGGGGAGATGAATTTCACAGACTGGAAAGTATTTGGGAATTGGAAAAAGGAGTCCTGCAAAATAAGCTGGCCAGCTAGAAACCAAATGTGCTTTGCAGTTGCCTCTAGAGTTTGATTTTTCCGTAAAGGCTGTTTTGAACTCCAGATTCTTTGGATGAAAAGTGAGATCTTTCTTGCAGATTTATGAGAAGGTGGATACTGAAAATATACTCCAATGCTAAGAAATGGAATTTCTTTTGTTACTTCTAGTGGCTGGAGCACCAGCTCACAGATGAAGTGGCTGTATTGAAAATAGTCAGAGATGTCTATCATTGTGCTTTAAAAAAAAATTTTTAAGCCCGTTCAGAGGGATATACAAAAAAACCTTGAAATAATGGACAGAATCACCATGACCCTGAATGGCATGACTCCATACGTCACAGATGATCGATTCTCCCCAAACCAGTTTCTAAATTGAATTCAACTTTTCAATCAAAGTTCTGAAAGAATTTATTTTGGTGCTGAATTTAACAGATGATTCTAGGTTTATCTTGGAGGGGAAAAAACAGGCAAAAGGAGTTAAAACATTTTGGAAAAGAATAATAAAGAAATACTTATATCTCCAAACATTAAAATGTATTATAAAGGAAATTAATAAAAAACAGGATGGTGAAAGCCAAAGAATAGAGTAGAAAATCAAGAAATAGCTCAGAGGATATGTAAACATCTGGTGGGAGTTCAAGTCCAAGTTCAAGTGGGGAATCAATTTCTTGTTTTAAAAAAATGATTCTTGGACAAAACGGTTGATAACACAGGAAAAGAAAAGGGTTTATTTATACTTTACACCACACACCAGAATGAATTCCAGGATTGAAAATTTAAATGTTTGAAATGAAATGGTGAAAGAACCAGAGGAAATTTTGGATGAATATTACTGTAATCTTAGTTTTGGAGCTTTTAAAACAGAGCAGAAATAATAGAGAAAACTACAAAAAGATTTAAATATATTAAAATTTTAAATGTCTATGAGTGAAAAATGCCATAAATAAAAGATAACAAGTTACAAAAACTTGTGCAATGCACATTACTCTTTAAATATATATATATATATATATAAAGTGGTTTTTTAAATATCATTCCAATAGGAAGTAGGGTTATTATATAAATAATTTACCAAAAAATGTGTATCACAGTCAATAAATGAATTTAAAATTCAACTTTACTAGCAAAGAAATGAAAAATCAAGATGCAGTTTGTATTAAACTGGCAAAGATTTTTAACCAATAGCAATCTTTAGTATTGGTGAACTTGTAAGAGGTAGGCACAGTCATATTTTACCAAGGAAAATATAAACTTAGGCAGTCTTTCTGGACTTGTGCTGTGCAATAGAACTTTCTCTGATGCTCAAAATGTTCTTTATCTGTACTGTCCAGTATGGTAGCTGCTAACCATCTGAGGCTATTGAGCACTTGAAATGTAATTAGTGTGATTGAGGAAGTAAACTTTCTAAGTTTAATTAATTTAAATTTAAATAGCCACAGATGGTTACCATATTGGATAGTGAAGACAGTAAGATAATTTAGCAACATGTATCAAATGCTTTTTTAAAATGGGTTTCTACTTTTGTACCCTACAGTTCTATGTGCTAAAGAAAAAAATCCAAGACAGTCACATAGAAGTGCCTGTATGTATGTTTAAAGGCTATTATGTGCTATTTATAAATGAGGCTGAAAAGTAACTAAAGGTCCAACAGCAGGGGATGTACTAAGTAAGGCATGACAAGTACCTAGTATTAAATATGCATGCTATGTATGTTTGTGAAGTATTTTAAGAAAAATATTTAATGCTCATAATATACCCTTAGATGAAAATATACTTACCAAACATTATATACATTAGGTTTCTACCTTTGAAAAAAGCTAAACAAACACGTATGTGTATTTACCCAATATGTGATAGTATTTCTCTCTGGATTTTTGAATTCTCTTTTTATGTTTTTCTGAGTTTTCAAAATTTTCTACAATGCACGTGTTACTTTTATATTCAGCAAAAATAAGTTACTTTGAATGTTTAAAAAATTGTTTCAAGTATGAGGAGGATTCTAACTAGCATGCTGAGCCTTTCGCCATTATAGAGGATGCCGCTTCTTTTATACTTAATCCTGGAGTAAATTCCTCAGTGCACCATAGATCCTTTGCAGAACATCGAGGACCCAAAAGTGCTTCGGGAAACAAACGGTGGGGAGACATTGATGGGCACCTGCTTTACATTTCTGCGGACTCCTCTGACTTCCTTTAGTTGTCCCATTGCTTGAAGAGAGAGCTACTTCTTGTGCTGGATGAAAAACTTGCTAGAACTTTCTAGGACAGCATGCATAACCCCAGCTTGCCATCTCAGATGTGATTGTGAAGCCCAGAGCTGAGGAACGAGCCAAAGGTAGTGAGAGCTAACAGGCCCCTGGGTGGGCCCTAAGGACAGGGTCTTCTGTCATAGAAAGAACCAGTGCTGTCCAGCACCTGACCACAGCGGAGCGGAAAGAGGAAGAATGCTGACTCGTTTGCCCCTTGGGCTTCTAGGATCCTTTGGCCAGCACGCACTGTCCACAGGCTGAAACCAGGGGGTCACAGGGCACTGAAGTCACCGTTCTTCTTCCCACCCCTCAACGCCCTTTTCCCCCCAGTGGATGGTTCTCTTCTTTTCCGTGACATTGAATCTCAGCTCATTTCAGCTTTAAGCAGGATGCATCTCTAGCCTGGAGGGAACCCAGATTATGCATTTAATGGAACATCATGTTTTCTCAACCAGGAGCAGAAGACTTCATAATGACACCCTCGACTACCACAGTAACACAATAGGGCCTTATTAGCGGTTTTGGCGATGGAGTTGGTGGACGGAGCTTCCCAGGGCTTTATACTGATGGAATTTCATGTTCATTTAAACATGCTTTTCTGGTTACAGTCAGGAAAAGTAGATTGCTGGAAATTCAGTCAGGGATTTGAAAAGTCAGATTTGAAAGGCCTTTATTCAGAGAAAAACAGGCAAGGAGCCTCCTTTAAGTCTTCCAGGGGGTCCTCTAAGATCAATGCACTCAGTTGACCTGCCCACAGACAGGTGTGTACCTTTCCTCCCTCCACAGGGCTCTCCTGCCACCACTGTGTATTTATGTATCATATGTTGGTCTATTTCATAGAAAGCACTAGTCATTTAAGTGGAGGAGTGGGATTCTTCATCATGAGTCTCAGAGAAGTGCTGGCTGTACTCAGGTGTGCCCTAAGGACTTCAGAAATGGAATGGTGGCAGAGAGAGCAGGAGGACAGGAGGAGACAGTGAGAAGGTGGCAGTAAACACTGAGTAGCGTTGTTTACAAGACTTGCCAAAGCCACAGCATATCAGCCAATAAATCCCTACATTGGTAAGGGCCCCCCACAGGCTTACCCTGTGCTCCTCCTTCCCTGCTGAGCCACCGTACCCCTCCCTCTGCCACTTCTTTTTTGTCCATCACCCATTTTCTCTTTTTCTTTACCCTCTACAAGGGAACCTTGCCTTGCCACTCAGAGTTCCAACCACAGGGCCCACAAGTGGATGATTCTGTGGATGTAATGATCACCACTATATGTCATGGTTCAGAAACATGGTCTTTAAACAGATTTTTGTAGCATTAGGCTGGGAACCTCACTACCAGGTGTAGTACTGTTTTTCTGGGGAAATGTCTCTGGATTCCCAGCTACTAACTTACAAAAGAAATCTTTAAAATCAGAACTAAAGTCCCCCAACACTTATGCCATCTCACGGGTGCGCCAAAGACAACCTTGCTTGGTGGCTAGGACAAGCACTGCTGTCTCTAACTTACAGATGGCCAACCTTTGGCCAACCTTTACCAACCCACTGGATGAAGTGAGCTGCCCAAGGGTCTAAGATTAGATCACGACAGATCAGGGACAAGGACTGCTCCTGACTCCCGGCTCAGCTCTTTCCACTCATCCCTGCCCTTGTACAGTTGGGTCATAATGGGAAGCACATGTTAACACAACTGGAGGAACTGGGTAGATTCCAAAGATTTAAAATCCCTACGTCAGAGTCCTGGTAAATGATGGTGCATACGGCAATAAAGGTACTTGGTGAGGAGCTACCGCTCTGCTCTTCGGTCAGCTATGGCTGATGGAGAGTTTCAGGGACTCCCCCCACCCACAGCCCGCAGAGATGCTTCTGAGACGTGGACGGATGGGTAGGACTCTGAGGGCATCTGGTTATGATGCATGTGAAGGTCCAATAAACTAGTAATTTGTTTAGATTGAACCTGATGGAGAAGGGAAATTCAACTCTGTCTATGTGTCAAAACACACAGATGTAGCTTGTTTTCAGAGATGCTGTGGAAGAGGGTTTTGAGTCATGAAAAGATGACATTGGCTCTGAACAAGGAAACAGAGTTCATTAGAAGGTACCTTGAAAATGCTACAATGATAATTTAAGAGGCATCAGAAAAAAGTTTTTTCCAGGGGCCAGGAATGTCTTTGTGTGAGTGGAGTGTGTGTGTGTGTGTGTGTGTGTGTGTGTGTGTGTGTGTGTATGTTATTGAGATGGATTCTATGGTTGGTTTTACATGTTTGTCAAATTAGCTTCCAGGTTCACAGAGGGCTTATCAGACCAGGTAATAGTTGGTAGAACTGCCTACGAATTGGAAGTTTTGGCGTATGGGCAAAAATAAATATAAGTAAGGCAAATGTGTTTTTGTTTTGTTTCGTGTTTTTGTCTGGATCAGCCAAGTAATTACCTCCAGTTTCCTTAGCTGTGGAGACCTGGTAGTACTCAGTGTCAAGCTGAGAATAGAATCCAGGAGTGTTGGAGGAAGGCACCCATTCTAAGAAAACTTATAATTATCTCCAAATGCTGAAGGAATCTCAGTGGTCCAGGAACAAACTCTGGCACCCCTTAGGGCGACTTGGCTGTCACATAAATGCAAATGAGATTCGTTTTATGCTAATTTAGAATGTTTGTCTTTTTGATGTGTGGCCAAGTGACTGGATTTCACCTCTGGGCAACAAAAGACTGAGTATTTGAACATTTCTGACGTATTTCTCAAACATGCCAGGTTTATACAAAAAAGTAATTAGATTTCTTCATTTCAGCTGAACTGACTCTTCCATTCATTTGGCATAAATATCTTCTCAATTCCAGTAACAAAAATGTAAGCCCTTAAAGGCACAGATGACACAATGCCCATTGCAAGCAATGTCCTGTGCTGGGAGCTGCACGGGATGTAGAAGAAGCAGGAAACAGTCCCAGACTTGCTGCTTTTCAGGCAGCAGGACATTAGGAGAGCTCTAGGCAGCCAAAGCTGAAGGCTACAGTGAGGATTTGAGGCAAGTGGGGCAGAAAGAGAAAATTTTAGATGAATTTCAAGAAGCAATAATAAGTAGCATTTACTGAACCCTTGTTACCTTCCAGGCACTGGGGTAAGCGCTTTGCCTGAATGATCCTATTTTTGTAACCAGAAAAGACACCGTCGTTGGGAATGCCTGTCACTACCAAATCCAATAAGCAATGACAGTGATTGAATCTGTTATGAGCGCTTTATTCAGATGGCTAGCGATCTGAGAAGATGGTGGGTTCATACCCTAACAAACCATCTTCCCTTCTCTTTCCTGGCCAGAATTTTTAGAAGGGAGGTGAGGGAAGACAAATAAGGTGCAGTGAGGGCTTTGAAATTCAGGGAGGATTAGGAAGCTGCAGCATTCTTTCCTGGGCAGCTAGCTGTTCCCAAGAGGGGAGGGTGGTCTGCTCTCCCTGGAACAAAGGTTCGGATGTTCCCCAGGCGGTAATCTCTAGCCAGGGCCCCAGGAGGCCAGCTGTTTCCCAGGAGCCAGGATGGGCCTTATGTGTAATTTCTAAAACAAAAGCTTTAACATACACATTATTTGCTAGGCTTAGTAACTTTTTCCTTAGGCTAAAATTTCCAGGTCTTGAGTCCCCTATCATTTTGTCTTTACACCATCACCATTTGACACATGAAGACACTGAGGTTTAGAAAGGTTAGCCAAGGTCACTCTGAGTGATCACAGTCAACCTCACACCCAAGCCTCTCTGACTCACAATCTACACACAAAGATAAAAAGAATCTTAACATGCAAAAGAACTTTGAATCAATCGGGGTAGGTTAGGTCATCCTGCGGTAACAGGCAGTCCCCAAAACCACAGTGACACCAAACAACAAAAGTATCAGCCTGCGTTTATGATTTCTGCCTAGCTTCGTGTGTGATGAGGCTCAGCAGGGGTCTGCTCATTAGGTGTTCCGGGAGCCAGGCTAGTGGAGACTCCTTCTCAAGGCTTGTTTCCACCATCTCAGCTGCAAGCCGAGGAAATGCTGGAGGGTCTCTGGCTGGCAATGAAATGCTCCAGCTGGAAGTGACAGGCATCCTTCCACCCACAACCTGTTGGTCAAAACTAGTCGCATGGGAAGAGGGTGAGAAAATGCCATCCTCCCATGTACCTAAATGCAGAGGAAAGCCAGACATGGGTGGGCATTAAACGCCTCTACTGAAAGCATATAATTATGCTGCCCTGCTTTGGCCTGAGTAAGCAAGAAGGGAAAAGTCACGAGAGAGGGTAGTCCAGAGGTAAGACTCTTCCGGAAAAGAGTCACTTTGGAACTGTAAGTCTTGGATATATTCATCACTGTGGAATTGCTGTGGGACACGACAGCTCCGATCTGCCACGAGTCAGTGGTGGCTCCTGTTCTTTTCCTCCCTCATTCCTCCCTCCCACACTTTACATGAAACATCCAGTGCAGTGGGCAAAGCTTTACTCAGATTACAGAGGAGGTAGAAATGGAGATCAGACATGCTTACCTGTTCCTTGTGTGTTACGTGAACGTATTGGACAGCTAAGAATCTCTTTGCCCATAAGTCATGGGATATGAAGGTGTGTGAAAAGGCTGGGAAGAGAGAGCAGCTGCTGAAACACCATAGCAGCTGAGCTGAGAGGATGTCTGAATATTGCAGAGGCTGATTTGCAGTTTGGATCAAGAGTATCCGGGTTCCCACTAAATGTATTTCTCAATGGGGTTGCTGTTGGCATTTTGAGTTGGACAGTTTTTCACGGTGAGGGACTGAAGGATGCTTAAACACCTCTGCTTTATGATCCTTACTTTGTAAATGTCATTAGCTTTCTTGGCCAATGTGATAACCAGTAAATATTGCCTCTGCATTTGTATCTAAGTGCTGTCCTATGAGATGCTGCCTCCCCTAATTGAGACCTCCTAACTGAAAGACAGCAGGGTAGGTCAGGGCAAGCCAATGATTCAATTCCTAGCATCTTAGCACTACGTCTGAGCATGTAGGGGGTCCAACCTTTTGGCATCTCTGGGCCACACTGGAAGAAGAGTTGTGTTGGGCCACACATTAAATACATTGTGACTTGTAGTCACACAAAAAATCTCATCATGTTTTAAGCAGATTTACCATTTTGTGTTAGGCAGCATTCACAGGCACCCCGGGCTGCATGCAGACTGTGGGCCACAGGCTGGACCCCCCTGAAAGGAGGAAGGCTTTAGTGATAATTAGGCTGGTGGACAGTGTAGACCTTGGAAAGGAATATGCTAAGCAGTGAATGACATCACTGTAAATCCAGTTTCTTAAGCCAAAGATCTGAGAGTAATCCTCTTTGTCTTACTGTCTGGCTGTACCTGCTCCCACGGTTCTCCTGTTTACCCCATTCCCTGCTTCATCCTTGCCTTAGTTCTTAGCTCAGGCCATTTCTCACCCAGTTCACTGAAACATTCTTCTCTAAATTGGCCTGTGTCCTTTCTAGCCATTCCCCCCACCCTGTAAACTGGAAACTGGTACAAAATTGACATTTTTAGAACACAAATCTAATCTTGGCATGATTTTCCCTGACCCTTTAATCTTTAAACAACTCCAAAGCTCTTTTTGGGATAAAATGTAAATTCCTTAGTCAGGTATTCAAGAGCCTTATTGCACAAGTCACTGTGCGCTTCCCTAGCTTTATCTCTTCCCACACTCTGCCCCTGGTAATTTCCAACAAAACCACACTGTGCAGTAGTTAACTGAACTAACCCATGCCCTCTCTTGCCTTTGGCTGTAATGCCCTACATTACCACTCCTGTCTTTACATAGGCGATGCCCTCTTGCCCTTTGATTGATTGCTAATACCTGGTCCCTTCCCATCACTAGTTGTGGGCTCCCTAAAGTGACAATAATTAAGAAGAACAATCACCTCTCTACATCACATCATTCTGAATCCCTTCTTTTTTCAGACCCCCTCATCCCTACAACTCATGTCCCCCAAAGAGCAGTAAAATGTCCATTACCAAGAGATGGAGAGGAATAACCCTTAAGGTTTTCCTCCTGAGGTTATATTTAGTAGCCTTATCATCTTTTCTTCAAACTCTGATGCTCAACCATCTGCAGTTTCAGTTAATAAGTAGCCGTAAGAAGCACCCAGAACAGGGCTTTCCTAATATCTTGGTGGTAAAAGAATTATGATCAGAGTCATTGTCATCTTGCCATCACTCCCTACATAAAAGATAATACAAATAGCAGGTTTGTGGAAATTATATAGCAAATAAAAGAGAAGTAGTCTAACCACAACTGTACAGCAGTCATAATAATAAACACTATGAGGTCAAGGGATTACCAAATGCCATTGGACAACCAAAATCTAACCATGAATAAAAAGAATGTGTGACCCAGGGCATTCCTGGCCCATGCTTTTTCTCCCAGTATAAGTATTAATTTCTTTCTATTTTATTCTTGAAAGTATCTCAGTTTAGGTTTTAAGGTATGTGATCATCCCAATTATTAGCTGTCGAAAAGACAACATCAAATGAACAAAAAGTAAGAGGATTGAAGGCCGAACAAGTGAAGCCCATTGTAAAGGTTATTCCATTAAAATAAGCAACCAGTTCAGCACTTCTGATTATATTTAAGTGCCTCAATTTCAACCTTTTCCTGGTATACTTACTCCCAAATTCCCATACCAATCTGTGGAAATTCTGTAGTGCTTGTCACTATCTGAGCACCTAACACTAGGAGTTGTTAACTGTGCATTTCCTAGCCCCTTCATGGGGAGGCAGTGTTGCATAGGTGGTAAGAGCACTGGTTTAAACACCAGAAAGGAGACTGTGTTAGTTTAGTGTTTGTACTAGAACATGGGCATCAGGGCCAGACTCCCAGAGTTCAAATCCCAACCCGACTTACTAGTTGTGTGTCCTTGAGCAAGCTACTTACCTCTTCGTGAACTCAGTTTCCTCATCTGTAAAAAGGGATCTAATAGAATTGTCATATGGCATTGTGCTCAGCACGGAGTCCTATGCACACATAGGGAGTACTCATTGAGTGCTAGTAATTATTTTTTTTACTTTTTTATTGTATTTTTCCCATTACCATTTAGTCCCCTTGTACACCACCACCCCAAAATCGCCACACTGTGGTCCATGTCTGTGAGTCCTTTTACCTTTTTGTTCAATCCCTCCACCCCCTCCACCCCCCCCCTTAGCTATCATCCTGCTCTCTATCTATGAGTCTGTCTTTATTGTGCTTGTTAGTTCAGTTTGTTCATTAGATTCCACATATCAGTGAAATCATATGGTATTTGTCTTTCTCTGATTTCACTTTGCATAATATTCTCCAGTTCCATCCACATTGTTGCAAAGGGTAAAATTTTCTTCTTTTTTATAGCCGAGTAGTATTCCATTGTGTAAATGTTCTATAGTTGTTTTTCCACTCATCTACTGATGGACACTTGGGCTGCTTCCATATCTTGGTGATTGTAAATAATGCAATGAACATAGGGGTGCTTATGTTCTTTTGAATTACTGTTTTGGGTTCCTTCAGATATATTCCCAGAGGTAGGATTGCTGGGTCAAAAGGCAGATCCATTTTTAATTTTTTGAGATATCTCCATACTGCTATCAACAGTGGCTGCACCAGTCTGCATTCCCACCAACAATGCAAAAGAGTTCCCCTTTCTCCACATCCTCTCCAGCACTTGTTGTTTGTTGATTTATTGATGATAGCCATTCTGACAGGAGTGAGATGATATCTCATGGTGGTTTTGATTTGCATTTCTTTGATGATTAGGGACATTGAGCATCATTTCATATACCTATTGGCCATCTGTATGTTGTTTTTGGAGAAGTGTCTGTTAGGTCCTTTGCCCATTTTTTGATTGAGTTGTTTGGTTTTTTGGTGTTGAGTTTTATAAGTTCTTTAAAAATTTTGGATACTAACCCCTTATCAGATGTATTGGTGAGTATGTTCTCCCATTCTGTGTGTTTTTTTTTATTTTGTGGATGTTTTCCTTTGCTGTGCAAAAACTTTTTAATTTGATGTAGTCATATTTGTTAATTTTTTTTGTTTCCCTTGCCTGAGGAGTTATAGCTGATAAAATATTGCTATGAGCAATGTCCAAGATTTGCTGCCTTTGTTTTCTTCTAGGATTTTTATGGTTGGGTCTAACATTTAAGTCTCTAATCTATTTTGAACTTATTCTTATGTGTGCTGTAAGAAGGTGGTCTAGTATAATTTTTCTACATGCATCCAATTTTCTCAACATCATTTATGGAATAAACTATCTGTAGCCCATTGTATGTTCTTGCTTCCCCTGTCAAATATTAATTGACTGTAAGGTATGGATTTATTTCCTGGCTCCCTATCCTGTTCCATTGATCTATGTGTGTGTTTTTATGCCAGTACCATGCTGTTTTGATTACTATGGCCTTATAGTATAGTTTGATATTAGGTAGCATTATTCCTCCAACTTTGTTCTTCTTTCTTAGGATCGCTGTTGCTGTGAGGGTCCTTTTGTGGTTCCATACAAGTTTTTGAAATATTTGTTCTAGTTCTGTGAAATACATCATTAGAATCTTGATAGGAATTGTACTGAATCTATACATTGCTTTGGGTAGTATGGATATTTTAATGATGTTAATTCTTCCTATCCATGAACCGGTATGTGCTTCCACTTATTTTTATCTTCTTCAATTTCTTTCTTCAATGTCTTATCATTTTCTGAGTATAAGTCTTTTGCATCCTTAGTTAGGTTTCTTCCTAGGTATTTTATTCTTCTTGAAGCAATTGTGAATAGAATTGTTTTCTTAATTTTCCTTTCTGTTAGTTCATTATTAACACATAAAAGTGCAACAGATTTCTGGATATTAATTTTGTATCCTGTTACTTTGCTGAATTATCAGTTCTATTAGTTTATTTGTGTAATCTTTGTGGTTCTCTGTGTACAGTATCATGTCATCTGTGAATAATGACAGTTTTACTTTTTCCTTTCCAGTTTGGATGCCTTTTATTTCTTCTTCTTGTCTTATTGCTGTGGCTAAGACTTCTAGTACAATGTTGACTAAGAGGTGAAAGCAGACATCCCTGTCTTGTTCCCTATCTTAAGGGGAATGCTTATAGTTTTTGCCCATTGAGTAAGATGCTGGCTGTGTGTTTGTCATATATGGCCTTATTTATGTTTAGGTATGTTCCTTCTATTACCACTTTGCTGAGAGTTTTTATCATAAATACGTGCTAGATTTTATTAAATGCTTTTTTCTGCACCTATTGAGATGATCACGTGGTTTTTACCCTTAATTTTGTTTATGTGGTGAATCACATTTATTGATTTGTGACTGTTTTACCAACCTTGCATTCTGAGAATAAATCCCACTTGATCCTGGTGTATAATCTTTTTAATGTATTGCTGTATTTGGTTTGCTAATGTTTTGTTGAGGAATTTAGCATCTACGTTCATCAGGGATATTGGCATATAATTTTATTTTTTTGTAGTATCTTTATCTGGTTTTGGAATCAGGATAATGTTGGCTTGTAAAATGAGCTTAGGAGCCTTCCCACGTCTTGAATTTTTTTGAAATAGTTTGAGAAGAAGAGGTGTTAATTCTTCCCAGAATGTTTGGTAAAATTCACCTTTGAAACCATCTGGTCCAGGGCTTTTGCTTATTGGAAGTTTGTTGATCACTGCTTCAGTTTCACGAGGTAAAATCTGTCTCTTCAAATTCTCTGGTTCTTCCTGATTTAGTTTTGGAAGACTGTACGTTTCTAGGAATTTATCCATTTTATTCAGGTTGTCCAGTTTGTTGGTGTATAGTTGCTCGTAATATTTTATTACAATTCTTTGTATTTCTTTGGTGTCAGTTGTTATTTCTCCTCTTTTCTTATTCCCTTCCTTCCACTCACTTGTTGTTCTTTTTCAGGTTTGTTTAGATGTAAAGTTAGATTGGTTATTTGAGCTTTTTCTTGTTTTTTTTTTTTTTTTTTTTTTTTTTTTTTTTTTTTTTTTTTTTTTTTTTTTTTTTTTTTTTTTTTTTTTTTTTTTTTTTTTTTTTTTTTTTTTTTTTTTTTTTTTTTTTTTTTTTTTTTTTTTTTTTTTTTTTTTTTTTTTTTTTTTTTTTTTTTTTTTTTTTTTTTTGAAATAGGCCTGTAATGCTATGAATTTCTCTCTTAGGATTGCTTTCTGTGTGTCCCACAGATTTATGATTGTGGTGTCCTCATTTTTATTTGTTCCAAGGTATCTTTTGATTTATTCCTTGGTCTTGTTGTTGACCCATTCACTGTTTAATAGCATGTTATTTAGCTTTTATGTCTTTGCATGGTTTTCGGTGCTCTTCTCATGATTTATTTCTAGTTTCATAGCATTGTGGTCAGAGAAGATGCTTGATATGAATTCAGTCTTCTTAAATTTATTGAGACTTGTTTTGTGTCCTAACATGCAGTCTATCCTAGAAAACATTCCATGTGCACTTGAAAAGTGTGTATACTCTGTTGCTTTGGGCTGAACGACTCTGAAAATATCAATTATATCCATTTGATCTAGTGTGTTATTTAAGGCCACCATCTCCTTATTGATTTCCTGTCTGGAAGATCTATCCATTGAAGTCAAAGGGATGTTAAAATCCCCAGCTATGATTATATTTCTGTCAATCTCCCCCTTTTCAAGATATACTTTACACACTTAGGTGCTTCTATGTTGGGTGCATAAATGTTTACCAGGGTTATATCCTCTTGTTGGATTGTTCCCTTTATCATATGTAGTGTCCTTCTTTGTCTCTTACTATAGACTTGGTTATAAAGTCTATTTTGTTGGTTATAAATATTGCTACCCCAGCCTTTTTTTCCTTTCCGTTTGCTTGAAATATCTTTTCCATTCCTTTAGTTTGTGTATCTTTCGATCTGATGTGGGTGTCTTGGAGACAGCATATATATGAGTCTTGTTTTCTTATCCATTCAGCCATGTTATATCTTTTGGATGGAGCACTTAAAGCCATTTACATTAAAGGTAGTTATCAGTAGGTACATATTTAGTGCCATTTTATTTTGTCCCATTTTTTCCTTTCTCCTTTTCTTCTTCTTCTCAAAGCAAGCCCTTTAACATTTGTTGCATTATTGGTTTGGTGTTAACAAAGTCCTTTAGCTTTTTATTTTCTGGGAAGCTCCTTTTTTTTCTCCTTCTATTTTAAATGTTAGCTTTGCTGGGTAAAGCAGCTTTGGCTGTACGTCCTTGAATTTCATCACCTTGAATATTTCACACCACTCCCTTCTGGCCTGCAGTGTTTCTGTTGAGAAATCTGATGACATTCTAATTGATGCTCCATTGTAGGTAACTACCTGCTTTTCTCTTGAAGATTTAGGATTTGCACCTTGTCTTTAAACCTTGCTGTTTTAATTCTTTTAGGATTAAGTCCTTTAGGAGCAAATCCTTTTAGGATTTGCTAAATCTCTACTGGGCCTGTTTGTGTGCAGCATGAACCAGGCTGCACACCAAGGTGGGCTTTAAACAGCGCCAGGTCTGGAGGAGGGTCAGCTAAAGCCTCAGAGCTCCCAGAGATCTGCCTTCATCTACAGGTGTTCTGTTAGGCTTCAAGAGTGAAAGTGTTCTAGCTGTACTCAGCAGCCTGGCTTAAGCACCACAGGGTAGCACAGAGTAATTCCTGCTGTTGGGTCTATTGCTTCCCCTCAGGCTGATGCCCTGGGAGAGGAGTGCTCTGCCTGAGAAAGATGGCTTCCCAGGTATAGGGAAG
Organism: Anoura caudifer; assembly: GCA_004027475.1. Classification (NCBI taxonomy): domain Eukaryota; kingdom Metazoa; phylum Chordata; class Mammalia; order Chiroptera; family Phyllostomidae; genus Anoura; species Anoura caudifer. Next base: position 83,566 of record PVKU01004398.1, read on the forward strand.
GCCTCACACAGGGATCCTGGAGGCTGACCATTCAGTTCTCTCTCCGGAGCTACCTGTGCCAGATGCTCATGCATCTCTAATCCACTCTGGCCTTGCTCTGCTGAAGCCAGGGTACGTGGCTACTAACAGAATTTTGTGTGTTGGCTCTTTAAGAGGCCCTCTGCATTTCTAGCCATCTCTCCCTGGTGGACAGAGACCCTACTGCTTTTAATAGCGGTATGTTATTTGGGGTCCTTTCCCAGTTCTGGTGCTATAAGCTGGGAACCCCACCTTGGGCTTTAGACCGCACACTTCTCAGGGGTAACCCCCTGGCCACTGAAATATCCCTCCAGATCTTTAGCTGCCACCTGTGGGAGCCCAGCCAGCCCTCTCATGCCTCCCCCACACTCCCTACCAGTCATGCTGTGGTGATGTGGCTTATTCCATCTGTCCATGGTTATAAGGCCTCTCTCCAGCAAGTGTTCAGTTGGTTATTCAGAATAATTTTTCTATAATTTAGTTGTAATTCCTCTTTGGTCCTGGGAGGAGATTAGGGTAGCTTCCATTTACTCCTTCACCATCTTGGGTCTTTAGCAATTATTATTAAATGGAAGTGAATGTAAAATGGTCAGCACAGTGCCAGATGTTTAGTAAATACTCAATAAATGTCATGTTGTAATTTTTAATCTTCATAGATTCTAAAGGACTTACCAGGCATTCAAAAATCAGTTTGCTGCCTCATTAAACATTGTTTATTATATTTGTGCATACTATAAATACATCCATCAAGAAACAACTGAGAAAGGCCATATGCTTTAGCAAAAATGAAGGCGTTGGTGACTTTTGGAAGTGCTGGTTTGGGGCATCATAAGTGCAGAAACTGAAATGTTATTATTTGAGGGATGTTCTGGGAGATGTGAAAGAAATCTTATTTCTAACTTCTGAAAAAGAAGCTGAAAATAGACGATTAGCTTCTCCTTTACTGCCTCCCACTATTATCCAAAACCGTCCTCCGCCCCCCACCCCCAAAGAAAGCCTTAAGGAGACATCTGGGGGAAGCCTGCATCAGGTCTAAAGACTAAGGACAGGGACACTGACACGCAACGTGCTTGTGAGAGATTCCACAGGAAACAAGGCAGGTGGGTTGACTTTGAAGTCAACCCTGCTGCCAAGGTGTAAAAAAAAAACATGTAAAGGAAGATTCTAGAGGAGCCTCGAGAATAATCCCAAAGCTGGAAGTGAGTTTAAAGTTACGAGTGGGACAGAAGAGGTATGGGAAGCTTCCGCTTGCACGCGGCCGCCATTGTGCGTGAGGATCACGCGGAGGCAACTGCACCGGAGAGTCGCGGGGTGATTCTGCCACAAAAGGGGGAGCCCATGAACACCAGGCGTCCCGTGCCAGAGGTTCTGTCCAGCATGGTGGAGTCCTCCCCGTAGATCCTGGGACTCCGGGGAAATGACAGCATTCTGTCGTTGATTATGTGGATGCAGTAGGGATCAGGAATGAGGTCTGTGAACCTGGCGCAGATACCAGGCCAGAAACCCTGCATGTGGCAAGCTGGATTAATGTAACCATGTCCAAAACGAACACAGAGACCTTGCAAGGATGGAGTTCCTTTGTGGGAAATGATGAGGAGCTATTCCCCGCTCTACTTCCCCTAATTGGTAGAATAAAATACGCTTACTTTAGCCATTCCTTTCCCCCAGATTAAGTTCTTAGAGAAATTTACAAGGGTAAAACAATGTCATGCGCGCGCACACACACGTTATGATCTTTTATATATAATATTTGGGAAGCAAATACCAGACCCAGTTACACCTTCCCATTTTTAAAGATGAAAATGAGGCCTGTGAAATTTTGGCAACTTAAAATAAGTGATTAAAAAAATTCCCAATGTAGAACATACTTATGGAAAGAACTTTCAAAAGCAAAAGAGGTCCGTTTCAGCATCATATGTTTTATGATTTCAGTGAAATTAAATAAGAAATTTGTGAACGGGAAATGAAATGTGAAATGAAAAGAAAAGGGACCCAGAACAGTTAAGAAAATATAAAATGAAATGGACAAACAGAAAGTCAGCTGAGGAGCAGTACAGAGCAGAGCTGATGATGCAGGAAATGAAATAAATGTAAAGGCATGTTTGACTCATTCTCATAATTTGAATAGAAATGGAGTTAGAGGAAAGAATTTGATAAATAATGAATGGCAGAAATAGACATCCAATATTACAGATAATTTGGGTTGCTAAAGAATAGTCTAAAAGAAACATTTAAAGATTTAATAGGACAGAACTTTGCTGATTTAATAAAAACCAAGAAAATGCAGATTGAACAAGCTCATCAAATGACGATCAAAATTAATTGATAATTAAGAGACACTAATACTTGGACACTTCCTGGTGAAAATTTTTAACTTCAAAGACAAAAGAATTTTATGAGTGGGAAGAGGCATAGGTTACCTACAAAAACTTTGCAGCATTAAACAATGGAGAACTTCAATGGATAAATTTATGACCTAAAATGTTATACCCAACCAAGATGTCACTTACATGGGAAAAAATAATAGAAAGCATTTTAAATAGATACAGATTCTTATAAAAAGCAATAATTTTTCAAGAAATTGCCCAGAAAATATGTCGTTTTAAAAACTTTAATATATAATGACATAATGGTTATTACATAAAAGAAGTAGTAACAACTATTGAAGACATATAAGCAAATATATGTCTAATTAATATGCTAAGTCAGTTTTGAGATATTATTGTGTCAACAGAGTACTCTGTCATGAATAAAGAGCAAGCCAAAAATAAGTTTTGGGGGAAAAATAAACTATTTCCGAACAGCCATGGGCAGCGAGGACCACCACTTAAATGCCGCCGAAAAGCTCAGCATGTCAGAGAAGATGGTAGTTCCAGAAACTTTCCCCACAACTCCAAGAGAAAGAATGCAGAATATCTATGAAATAAAAATTCTAGAAAGAGAGATAAGGACATTTATAAGACCTACAAAAAATAAAATATAATAATAAAAATTATTTTCCAGAGCTGAAGAAATATTTTTTCCAGAGTCTTCAGGTCTAGAGGACTTACCAAATGTTCAGTATAATTAATTTCCTAAAAGGATCTGCAACTTACACAACCTTAGATAAATTATTATAACAGAAGATTGGAAATGTCTGCATACTTCTACAAATGGAAAACAATAAGCTTCTTCTTTCATATAGCAAAAGCGCAACTCACATTGGCACTAGATTTTTAGTTCTTAGTCTACGACATGAAATGTTCATAAAACCTCAATAACTGTAGAGTCTTGAGTGAAATGTGCTATGGAAATTTTGTAATTTGGCTTCCTCAAACATACAAAAATTCAAAATGTGCACTGTTCATATACTCTTACTGAAAAAATCACTTGAAAATATTGATGTCAAAATGGAAACTGTATTGGAAATAAAATATAGGAAAAAGACATGGTGTAAAAGAAACAGGAGAAACGCCCCAGAAAGGTTAGTAAGTCACAGTGATATTATCAGTGAGTTTACACAGCGAAATATAACCCTTAAAAAATGGATTCTATAAAGAGAAAGTGAAAAATGTTTTTAATGCAGGGTAGAAAAAAATTCTCATACTATATTCTCATATACCAAAAAATTAAAAAATTATTTACTTTTAGCTTCCAAACTCCTCTTTTTCTTCCCAAGTCCACCTACTGGGTAGGAAAAGGGATGGAAATCCATACATTTTGAAGCCAAGTGATAATAACAGTCTGATGTGATTTTTTAAAATCCCTTTAGGGAAAATGCTCAGTCTTTCTGATTTTGCTCTTCCCCAGTAAAATCTGGACATCTAAGAAGGACTAACATCCCTTGTGAATAGGTCCTTTGGTGTAACACCAGATGGTTTTATGGACAGTTATATCACATCTTCAAGGAACAGAAAATTTCAGTATTAGTTAAACTTCCAGAAAATAGAAAAAGAGGAGGTTTCCTGATTTATTTTAGGAAGGTAGCATATGTCCGATATCAATATCTACCCAAGATAATACATTCATAGGCAAAACTTCTGACCAAATTTAATAGCAACATTAAATCTGAATCAAATATAAGTAAAACAAAACTAACACTATAGTAATGGAGTAATATACCAAGACCAAGTAAAATTTACCCTAGAAATGCAAGAGTGCTTCAGTATTTAGGAACATTTCTTTTGAATGCCGAAGATGAAAACCAAATTATTTTCTCAGCAGAATCTGAAGAGACATCTCTCTGAATACTTAAGTGTTCAAAGGCTATAGAGGATATGAATAATAATTAATGAGGTTGATTTAATAAATATATTTTGAACCCTATATCCCACAGAGAATAAACTTTCCTTTCAAATGCCCATGAAATATTTATTAGGTCACAAAGAATGCATCCATATATATCCCAAGGCACAATTTTTCCACTTCACATTCTCAGCAATAAATAACAGGAAATGAATAGCAAAAGTAAACTAAAACCTCAGCTACCAGGGAAAAAGTGATAGATTTTTACAGTGTCATGAAGAAGACTGAAAGAAAGTGACTCTCTTGGGCAGAGGATGGCAAACTATGGCCTGCAGGCAGTTTTAGTAAATAAAATTTTATTGTAGCAATGCCACACCCATTTTGTTCAGTTGCTATCAATGGCTACTTTTGTGCTACATGAGCAGGGTCGAGTAGTTGCCATGGCAACCAGATAGCCCTCAGAGCCTAGACTATTCACTGTCTGGCCCGCTACAGAAAAAATTTGTGGACTCCTGGACTAAGAAAACATTTGCGGCCCATAGAAAATGGGCAGAGAATATTGATACCAAGGCCAGTGGTTGCTTTTGGGCCCTGCCCTTAGTTTAATGCTCTGCTGTGCTAATAATTTGTGTACAAGAGGCCCTGCATTTCATTTTGCACAGTGTTCTACTGATCACGTAGCTGGGCCTAACTGATAATGTTTTTAAAATGAAGAAAACCAAATGAACAATAAATCTGAGAAAGAATCTTGGCTTATAATAAAATGCTGCCACATAAACACTAATGAAAATCCATATTTATTTGTAAAACTGACAGCTATTTCAGCAGAAACTGATTTGCAGTGTGAGGGCAGGCCGCTGCACTCCAAGGAGGGTGCTGGGCGCCCCACAGACGTTAGAGCTCATTCTCCAAACAGCCTCTAGCAGACAGATACTATTCTCTCCATTGAGTATAGGAGGAAGCTGAAGTTTGAAAAAGTGAAGCATCTTTTTCAAATGTCACACTAGTATTGGAAGAATAAGAGTTTGACCTACCATCAGCCAATTGGTCTGAACAGCCTCAAGAGTCTACTCTTAGGAATTGTTTAAAATCTGGTATGAAGAAATACAGTAATCACAAATATATGTGCCTCAGGGCAGAAAAAACTTACTCTCACTGTACTCAGATATATAGAAAATAATGTAAAGCTGCTTTGCTTATCATCAAAAGACTCTCCTGCTGGTGCAAATGTGGTGAGGAGGAGAGACAACTTTCTTCCAAACTGGAAGTCTTAGCCCAATGCAAGAAATTTAAACACTCAGTAAATTCGTCTCTTTAAGTTTTGCTCCCACCCCCTTCTCTCACTTTCATGGCTATGTGTTTGAGGGAGTCTTATCATGTCCTTGTGGCATGTGCGTGAAGGGGGCCTCTGACTTCCCTTGTCTGGTCTCGGTCACCTGGTGGTCATCCACAGATCACATTGGTGGCTTTGGCTGGTGGCCTGTGAGTCTCATTTATCACATCTTGGTGTGCATTGCAATTATGGGAAATACCTTGGGGCAGCTAACCAATTTTCTGTTTGCTTCACAACAACAGTAAGAGTTTGTGTTGAACTTGCACCAAAATACTAATAGTTGATATCAGAAAATATTCTTAGACTGTCCTGGTATGTGTCTAAGGGTATGTGTGTGCATGTGCATGTGTAAGACAAGGGGAATTAGTGGACATGAAAGGAGAACATATTTTGCTGTAATATCCTCTTGGTCTTGATCCATAAGAAAAAATATAGTTTACATCTTGACATAGTATATATGCATTATTTACCCATAATTGGCCAAAAGTTTCACATAGCATTGCTTTCTGTGTGCAATATATCCCAATATTTCTATTCTATTCTATTCTTTTTTTTTTTTTTTTTTCAAAATGGTGGCAACATCCCACCAAACTGACTTCCCAAGTCACTAATTGGTAGCCTTCTGTAGGTTAAAAGTCATTGTTTTCATAGCCATCTGTTGGATTGACTAAAAGGGAAATTCCTCTTAAGTCAGCAGGGTGGGGCTGGACGTCCTGGGCTGGGGTCTCCGTGACACAGACAGGAGCAGAGTGAGTAGCCTCAGACTCCAAATACAGTGCTTAGCGGCTTGGTTTGGATCTGGACTGATATCTGAAGAAGTTGGAGTGCAAGCAAGAGTTGAGGTCAAGCTTTTTGAATAGGAGAGAGGCTTGGCCATGACCCCAGTCAGTAAGTAATAGGAGGGTAAGAGCTGCAGGCCTGGGCTGGGTTTAGGGCTCCAGCCAGTTAGGGTACAGTGTGAGGTTAGGAGGAAGAAGAAAGGCCAAGAAAGAAGCTGGGGGATGGAGGGAGGGGGCAAATGAGCTTGGAGCCTTTGATGGCAGAACTAATTGCTGGTCCTGCTTAGTGGTGTCTGAGGCTGCCATTCCCTTCAGGATTAGCTAGGATCTGGGTGGGTCATTGAGGACACGGTGACTTCAGCTGGGTGGAGCCAAGGAAAAGCAGGAACTGACACTTTTATAACTTCCGTCTTAGAGCAATCCTATTCTCCCAGATTTAAAAGACTCCTGGGTGATGGCTCCAACTATGCGCTCTCTTTTTTTCACCTTTCATTTTATTCTTACCCATGTTCAAAAGAAGGGGAGACAATTTATTTGGCCCGCTTAATTCTGACTCTGGTTGTGTGTGTGGCTAATGGAAAGAGCCTATGTTTCTAAGGAGCTTAACCACAGGGAAGTTGGGAAACTCACATAAACACAAAAGAATGTATTTCAGGAAACAAATCAGAATGAGATTGACAGTTCTTATTTTTCTCCTACTCTTTGAATATTAGATCCTTGGAAGTAACTGAATGGTAATGTGAAGGCAATGCAAAAATCCCTCGCTGCAATGCACAAAAATTGGTTGACTTTTTACCATGTTCCACTGCAGAGGGCATAGAAAAGCAAAAAGAAGTAAGAAACTCTGGAGCTTCCCCTAGCAGAAACCTTTTTGTGGGACTGGCCATGAGGCTTTGGCCCCCTACGGGCTGGGTAGCCCTTCTCAAAGCCAAGTCAGAAGGTGGCGTGGTGTTGACTCTGATTTTGAATGGACCCAGTTACACTGAATGAATTTTCTAGCACACAACCCTGTACACTCTGTTCAAGCAGAATTCCTGGGAGGCTACTTGACTTCCAAATTTTGTTGAGATTAATATTTACAGAATATAAATGCCAAGAAGGGACCCGAATCCTCCACACCATCTTGATACCCATGGACATCTCCAGGGGACAGACTTGCATGTGAGTTAGAATTTAATCGAGTCAAATATCAGAGACCTTTCACATCCACTGATTTCTAAAACATGGGCACTTCAACTCTCTGTGACTATCATTTGCCCAGCAATTGTGTGTTAAAAACAATTCTAACAAAAACAATACACAACAGAGTCCAATGGAGTACATAGCCCAGTACTACTTATATTTGGGCTATGGAGGAGTTTTGTGTTTTTACCTTGGAGCTCCAGTCACCATGGCTGGGAGAGCCCTTGCTGCCTGAAGAGAACATCGAGATTCCGCAGCTGGAATTTTAAAATCATTCATTCCTAAACTGGTTGGCGTGATAAATGAGATATTTTACACATGGACAGATGCTGGAATGCGGTCCCCCAACCAACACCTTACTTCTAGCTGTGACCAGGAGTCCATTTAGGTCGTTGGGGTTGAGAGGAAGCCATGGGTCTGAACATGGACACACTCCCTGAGTCGATGACTCTGGAAGTAGCTACTAAGGCAGGTTTCAAACCAGAAAATCAGTTTCCAAGGCAAAGTGCAGGTGAAGCATGAATACTTTCACAGGAAGTCAAAAGTGAATCAAGGGCCCAGCATATCTATCCCTGTGGAAGAAGGGGCAGAGTCTGACTGAGGTGCCGGTGGACAGGTGCCAGAGGCCCTGCGGAGGCAGTATTTAGAGTTCAGGGTTAGAAGCCCAGCTCTGGCCATTGGGTGGTGGTGAAGCAGTGGAGAGGACGGTGGCATCAGGCAAGCCTCTTGCTTGCCTGAGAATTTGGGTTAAAGATATATAAACAGCCCTGCCATCAGGGCTCTTTCCTTTTCCATGGGGCAACTGGATCTTGGGGTAGGACAGGGCATGCATGTGTGGGTAAAGAAGGCTCAGTAATAAGAACTAGAAGGATTCCAAAGTGCAGATCCAGATAACCTCACATTCTGCCCCTTCAGTAGCGGAGGCCCCTTGGGATGTCATGGTAACCCAGAGAATACAAAACCAGCTTGCTTCCCAGGATCTTAGGAGATTATGTTTACCCTTGATGCTTGAGGGAACAGGCTGTGTACATCTCAAGTGTGTCCCAAAGGGGGTATATTTTGGTCGAGGCTTACATAATTGTGTAAAGAGTGATCGTGTGTAAATATGAAACAGCAAACCTCAACAGTAACAGGGCAATTATTTTCAGAGTTGGCATGGGAAAAGCAAGCCAGCCAATACCTCCTCACTTCCAGTTTTACCTTAAAGGCCTCATTTTATTTTCTTCTTGAGCAATGACAGCACCTGCCCATTAACGAATATCTAGCATCGACAAATCAGATGAATACCAAAATTGTATAAATTTTGTGTTAGTCAAAAGAATAGTGAAAATGAAATGCTTTAAGACAAAAAAAAGTGAATTATCATCAGGTAACCTTGTTTCAGTAAATTAAGGAATGCAGATTGATTTGTGGCTGTGAAATAGAGCCAGTCCTTGAGAACAAAGAAGTGGTAAACCAAAGGTTTCCTTCAAACCCCTGCTGCTTACATAGAGAGCCAAGATTAGTCCCTCAATTCTAATTCAAGTCCCTATTTCACAAACACTTTGCCTCCCCTCTTAGTATAATTCCCTCACTGTACAACTTCTCTGCTGTTGAAAAAAATCAAACTCAGGATGGGGGAGGTGTGAGGATTCTTCTCGAATCACTAGGCGTCTTACAGTACCTCTCAGTAAGCAAACTTTCAGATAGTACTTGTCCTGGTTGAGTGGACCAAAGCGCAGCATTGCATTTCAGAAGCGGGCACAGATGACCAGTGTCCAAGGAACTCTCTTGATTCCGGTGGAAAGGAGTTACAGAATTTTGGATTGGACCATGACTTACAGTCAGTCATGTGGTACCTCCTCTGAGGCACCTACACAGCATTGGGCCATCATTGCCAAACCCCAGGACACCCAGGACCAGAGTATCTAACCCATTGCTGAAGGAGAGCAGCCAGGACCAGTCCTTGGGATTTAAAGTGTACAACTAAATCCCATCCAGGATGCTGGCTAGGATTCTAATGATTGAGGATTTCCAAAGCATTAAAAGCCCAGGGGAAAGATGTGCAGTTCTGGTAAGCTCTTGGGAGTCTTCCAGCTGTCGTTAAGCTCAGGGACCTATCATAGATGATGTGTAGGCCCGTTCACCAAGGAGCTGTGCTCAAGAATCGTTGACCCAGTTGCGAAGGCTCTTCCAGTTCACATAGGGTCACAGGAATTGGCTGGAGCCATCTGAGCCCAAACCCAGAGTATTTAACCAAATGAGGGAGGAAGAGACGATGTCCAGCTGGCAGAATATCAGGAGCTTCCATGAGTAATAGAGGCTTCTCCTCTCGACGCTCTTCTTTTTTAAAAACTTATATGTTATTGATTATACTATTATAGTTGTCCCACTTCCCCCCCCCACCCCCCGTACCTGCTCCACCCAGCACCTCTAACACCCTCAGGCAATCCCCATACCACTGTTCTGGTAAATGGGATATGAGTATAAGTTCTTATGCTACTGTACTTCCTATACTGTACTTTACATCCCCATGGCTATTCTGTAACTACCTATTTGTACTTCTTAATCCCCTCACCTCTTCACCCATTCCCCAACATACCCTTCCCATCTGGCAACCTTTTCCTTAAATAAGTCCCTTTAACATTTTATATAATAATGGTTTGGTGAAGATGAACTCCTTTAGTTTTTTCTTGTCTGGGAGGCTCTTTATCTGCCCTTAGCTTCTAAATGATAGCTTTGCTGGGTAGAGCAATCTTGGCTGTTGTCCCTGCTTTTCATGGCTTTAAATATTTCTTGCCAATCTCTTCTAGCCTGCGAAGTTTCTTTGAGAAATCAACTGACAGTCTTATGGTAACTCCCCTGTAGGTAACTAAATTCTTTTCCCTTGCTTTTAAGATTCGCTCTTTATCTTTAACCTTTGGCCTTTGAATCATGATGTGTCTTGGAGTGGGCCTCTTTGTGTCCATCTTGTTTGGGACTCTCTGTGCTTCCTGGATTTGCATGTTTATTTCCTTCACCAAGTTAGGAAAGTTTTGTTTCATTATTTTTTCAAATAGATTTCCAATTTCTTGCTCTTTCTCTTCTTCTGGCACCCCCATTATGTGAATGTTGGAATGCTTGAAGTTGTCCCAGAGGCTGCTTATACCATCCTCAATTTTTCATATTCATTTTTCTTCTTGTTGTTCTGATTGCTTCCTTGTTGTTTTTCGCTTCCTTATGTTCCAAATCGTTGATTTGATTCTCGGCTTCATCCACTTTACTGTTGTTTCCCTGTAAATTGCTCTTTGTTTCAATTAGTGTGTCCTTCATTTCTGACTGGATCTTTTTCATGCTGTTGAGGTCCTCACTAAGGTCCTTGAGCGTCCTTATAACTAGTGTTTTGAACTCTGCATTTGATAGAGTGCTTATCTCCAATTTATTTAGCTCTTTTTCTGGAGTTTTGATCTGTCCTGTGATTGGGGCCATGTTTCTTTGTCTCCTCATTTTGGCAGCCTCCCTGTGTTTGTTTCTGTGTATTAGGTAGAGCTGCTATGACTCCCCATCTTGGTAGCATGGCCTAATGTAGTAGGTGTCCTGCAGGGTCCAGTGGCACAGCCTCCCCTATCACCCAAGCTGGTGGGCCCTTTGTATGAGCTGAGTACACCCTCCTCTTGTAGTTGAGCCTTGATTGCTGTTGGCAGGTCAATGGGAGGGATTTACCCAGGCCAACCAGCTGCAAGGACTGGCTGTGACCACCACCCACCAACCTCCTCCTTCTGTGGAGGATAAGCTATGCTGGGGCAGGGTGGTGGTGCTCCAAGTGGTCTGTAGCTGTCCACTAGGTGCACTGACTCTGGGGTTTCCCAGTAGTACGGGCCAAGGTAATCCCATACCTGTGTTGCACCCGGGGCCACCCTGCATGAGCTATAAAGCAATCTGCAGATGGCTGCTACTTATACTGAGCTTAGAGATTCCCAGGCAAAGCCAAGCTGTGAACCTAGGCTGGCTGATGTTAGTGCTGGGCCTGGGGCCACTTAGCAAGAAGTATGGGGGTTAGGGGCCAGCCATTGCTTGTTTGATAGGATTTAGGAAGTTGTGAAGCATGAGCCAAGACCAGCCATTCATATGGAAAAATCACTGTTAAATGCTTGGGTGGATCCTTAAGTTGTGTGGGGCAGAGCCTCAGGGGATCTCCGGGGCAGAGCCTCAGGGGATCTCCAGGGCAGAGCAAACATTGTTGGCCAGGTGGATGGAGTTTCAGATATGGTAACTTCCTGCTGACTCTTTGGCTCTATAGGAGGAGGGTTCAGAAGAGGGACAATTGCCTCTGTCTGCTTTTCTGTCTGGTAGAAAGCTGTTGCCCAGCCTTTACTTTGATGCCAGACAGTTCAGTCCCTCCCCATAAGACACTGGTGACTTTCAGGATTCTATACCAGTGTTGGATTTTAGAGGGATTGAGTCTGAATAAGTCCTTGTGTGGGTTCTTTAAGAGGAACTCCTTTGGACTCCAGCAGTTTCTTCCACTGACTCAATCCCCATTGTTTTTTTGCAGCCATAAGTTATGGGGACTTACTTTTCTGGCATTGGAACCCCAGGTTGAGCTGTGATTCTTCACTCTTAAGATATCCCTCCCAAATTTTTATCCACCACATGTGGATGTGGGGCCAGTCCGATCACATCTTCACCCCTCCTACCAATTTGGATGGGTGTGGTTTCTTTAATTCCATAGTTGTCAGACTTCCATTCAACTTGATTTCTGATAGTTCTAAGTGAAGGTTGTTCCATAGTTTTGTTGTAATTTTGATGTGGTGTGCGAGGAGATGGGTGTTGTTTATTTATACCACCATCTTGACCGGACGTCTCTCCATGCTCTTTCTTCCACTCAACAAACAGGTAGAGGCTGGAGAGGAAAATATCCTTAACACCCTCACAAGGGGAGCTTGAGAAAAAAGTGATTGCAACTTAATATCACAGGATGATGACTAAGAGACATACACGGTGCCCCGAGAGTGTGGGACAGTGAGCCCCATCTTTGCTGTCAAAGCAACAGGCAGACACTGAGTTGTGTCTTAAAGAATGAGTAGGAGTTTGCCAGTGGGGACACTGAGTGTCTCAAGCAGATGGAATGGTATAAAAGTGGAGAGTCTGGAATGGAAAAGGTTTATTGGGCAGGTTTGTTTTTGACAGGAGGGGCCTCCATCCCAATCCTCACCCCAATCCTTTCCCCATCTCCCAACTCCTCACCCCCTACTCCGTGGGCTCTGTGCTGCTGTAGCGGGAAACTGCTTGCTCTTCCCCAAACAAGTGTTTAAAGGGAGGGGTGGGCAGAAGTAGGTTTATAGCTGTAATGCAAATGATAAGACAATAAGTAATACTAATAATAAAAGAATAAACTCTGTTTTGTGTACTCACAACTGTAAACCTACCTTTGCCATCCCATATGCATTTCTGCATTTACTAGAATGGTTGAATGATGTTTCATATACTGTTTTACCACCCTTCAGGGGTTGCCTGATCTGATCCTTTGTCTATTTTTCTGTTATTTACCTTTTTAATATTTACTTGTACCAATTATTTATGTATCCTGGACACTAATCTTTTGCCTTTTATATTTGTTTCAGACAAATTTTCTCTCTCTTTTTCTTGTCTTTGAACTTGTTTACAGTATATTTTGTAAATCAGAATTTTAGATACTTCCGGAAGTCAAAATTATCCTTTCTAAAAAAATAATTCCTGCTTTCTGTATCTGGTTGAAGAAACCCTTCACTAACCTGACAACATAAAAATCTATAATTCATCCAGTGGATTTCAGTTTTGTCATTCCCATCAGGCATTAATAAACCAGGGTCACATTTGATATGAGACTGTGATCAAATTAGCTTTTTCCCATTAGAAATCCATTGCCACAGCATTATTTATTGAAGAATCTCTTCTTCCTCCCCAATTTGAATCACCTCTTTCACTACACAGCCAGATCGCACATAGGTTGAGGTCTGGGGTCTCTAATTCACCCCATTGGTTCTGCTGTTATGTCGTGTGCCATGCACACGGGGTCATTATGTCTGCTAGGGCAAGCCTTCCAGCTTTGCTCTTTCATAATTGCCCTGATGACCTTTAGACTTTCAATTGTCACTTTATTTTTAAAGTCAATTTTTGAGCTTCTTAAAACATCCTATCCGAGTTTTCCTTAGAATTGAAGTTATAGATTAACTTGGGTAAAGTGAGAAATTGTTATGACATAGAGTCTTTTCACTGTATGACCGTAACATGCTGTATCATTCGTGTTCAAATTGGACAGGCATATCTGTCTAGGTATGGGGCAGAGAAAAATACATTCTCCTCACAAAGCGAGAATACACTCAATGAGAATTCTTAGGCATTTATACCATGAAAAGGAAGGCACAAAACCTACTTTGCACAAATTCATCTTAAATATCTATCAAATAGTCTGAAACGAAGAAAAATAGCCACAAATAACTCTCTAGAAGTTAAAATGAAGGTAAGTGAGTGTATGAAAAATAAAGGTAATCTGAAACCCATGGAAAATGTTTGCAGTAGAAAATGTCAGGCTAAAAGGAGCAAACTCTAACCTCAACAATTATTAGAGTGACAGACAGAAATGCAAAGCTCAGCTGAAACAGATCCTTAAGGAAAGGAAAGAGGCACCGCAGCTACAGAAAAGAGCGGGTTAGAATAGAGAAACCTACTCTGAAGTCACTGCAACAGGCTGAGTAGGAGCGCTACGGAAATACTGCTGACGAGCTAAATCAAAGCCGTAACAAACAGTACCAGTCAAGCAGAAGTAAACTGTGGAAAATAAGGAAGCCCCTTCCAAATCTAAAATTCTGTAATTCCTTGTGTGCTAGAGGATATTTCCTTCTTTTTCCAGTAAGGGGTTTCCTTTTTAATAAATAAAAGGCTGTGTAGTTTGCCCTCTTTTGTTTATTAGAATGACTCATTATATTAGATTTCCTTACATGTTGAACTATCAATGCATTCCTGAAATAACCGTTGCCAATTAATTAATTATTTTTGATTCCTATTCGATTCATTTTACTAGTATGTTCTTTAGAGATTTTGCCTCTGTATTTACAAATGAAATTGGACTGTTTCTTGAGGAAGAGGATTTGTTTACCTGTGTCTGTTTGGATATCTAATTTGTGCTCCTTTCATTTCAATGAACTGGAATTGTTTTTCTTCACTTATCAAAGGAATAATTTAAATAGCACAAAAAATAACAGTTTCTTAAAGATTTGAATCTAACCTGTGAGTCTGGTTGAGCCCAGGGTTTTCTTTTTTGTTCGTTTGTTTTTGTGTGTGTGAGTGTGTGGCATGGGAGCAGGAGGGGGTGGGAAGTGGAGCAGAGAGAGTTCTTTAACAAAAGTTTTAAGAACTCTAACATTAACTCTAAACACCGTTGCAAATAATTTCCACGTGTATGGAAGTTTCAGATTAGAATGAGCCCAGTTAATGAATAGGTCAAGGGTCAGTGAATGGAATACGCAGAGAAGTGATAGAAGGTGAAGACCAATGAACACCCGATTAAGTGCCGTCTGCTTTTGTTCCCCAGGTCAGGAAGTGTGCTGCACCACTGGAATGAGATCTATTACTTTGTGGAACAGTTGGCTCATAAATTCATCAGGTGAGAAACACGCACATAGTTCTCTGCCCTGAGCAAAACCAGCCTGTATCTGCTGTTCTACAAACCACCAGCTACTCTGGGGATGCATTTTGACAAAGGCAGACACTCCGATCTTGGATGAGTCTTTGTTTTAATCTTTGCCACATATTAGAATGACTTACGGCTTCATGTTTTCAAGAGGACCCCAGTTTGATTTAGGACCCAAATTTTAACTTTGTCCTCTCTTTTTGAGTAATATGTTCTTCTGGAAAGATAATTAACATTCTCTTTCACAATGGGTCAAGCTGGAGCAACTGGCTCATTCTAGGCGCTCTCTTGTGTAGGGGGTTTTGTAAAGTGACCAGTTCATCCCAGTTTGCTCGGAACTTTTCCCCTTGAAGCACACAAAGTCTCACGTCCTGGCCACTCCCCTCAGTTCTGGACAAACAAGCTATGTGCCCCATCAGGGAGAATTCTCTGAGCACCTCAACACCACTTTACCAGAGAGGACAAGGCGGTTTTGAACATCATTGCTATATACATTGCAGGGACTTGGGAGGTCCTACTTTCCAGTAAGTATAGACACCCACTAGTAAAGGAAAGGATGTCACTTCACCACCCTTGGGTGCAGCCTGTAAGGAATAAACAACTGGTAGCTTTCATGGAGGTGCTTGAAGTCAGCGGTCAAGGTCTCCGGTAAAACTGTTTCCAATTATAAATTCAGAAGCTCCTCTCTTGCTGATGGCCTCTGTTGAGGCTTCTAGTCAATATGATAATCATATACTTTTTTGAATGAAGTTTTTTTTTGTCTCAGAAGACAGGTTCTCCTCTGAGAGCAGGGTAATGACAGATGTGTTCCCTCCAAAGTTATGGATCCCAACAGGCACCCGCTGTCCAAGGGAAGGGAGGTGTCCTCTCTGCGATATCAAAAGCTGGAAGCCCAGATGGATGAGAAAAGCAGATGCTGAGAGGAGAAAGGGGAGTTGGGGGAAAGTAGAGAGAAAAGAAAGAAGCAGATACATGGGTGGAATTAAAAGCAAAATATTTAGAGGAATCATGGGAGCTTAGAATTGAAAGGAACAACCTACCAACCAATCTATCCGAGGAGGCATTCACTTTTACTTGAATAGTTTTGGTGAGAAGCTGCTGCCTTTTGAGGCAAATAGTCCAGCAATTGGACTGTTCCAGTTTCCAGAAAAGTCTTGTTGTCATTGAGCCAAAATATCTTTTCTTGCATTTTTGTCCATTGATCCTTTGGAGTGATATAAAACAATCTGCCTTCAGGCACTTGACAGTATCTGCTGAGTCTCTGCTCTTCTGGTCTCCTGCTCCCCCTGAAGCAGAGGCATCTCCTGGGAGAAGCTTTGAAGTTTGGCAGATGTGGATTTGAATCTAAGCTCCATTGTGCAACCATAGTAATTAACTTACCTTGGCTGAACCCTAGTGTGCATGTAAAAATTAGGAGAGAAAACATGTGCAAACAACTAGCTCAGCACCTGATTCGGAGTGCACACTCGACACTTCTCTTTCCCGGTTCCTTCAGCAATTCCAGGCATGTCGATATCTTAGAATCAAAGAGAGTTAGAAGTAGAGGTTTGAGGACCTTTAAGACCACTTAATCCACCTCTCGTTTTGTAGATAAAGAAACTGAGGACCAATGTAGTTGACGTGGCTTAACCCAGACCATGAGACACTTTTCTCTGATTATTTCCTTTGGTCCTCCTTGGTTATGAACCCCTTCAAAGTGTGGCACCAAGACATGACAGTCATGCAAACTCCAAGAAGGAGGGACTGTGTTTTATGGACAGTTGGCAGCCCAGTGCCTGTAACAGTGCCTGACACACAGTACAATATCAGTCAGTAATTTTGAATAAGGGATTTTTTTTTAAAAGAATGATTGGTTTTTATTTATTCATTTTAATAACTAGTCTAGGCAGCTGACACTGCAGAGGGAGGTTTATTCAATAACTGACTGATATCAGTGCAGATACACATCATTACTAATTTCAGTGAGATTCTTGAAATTTCAGGTCTTATTGTTTGTCATTATTCTGATTCCTTCTCATTTTCCTGATAGTGGGTCTAACTCTTCACAATTTTCTTTGTCTCCAAACTACACCTCACACCCATCGCTCTCAGTGAGGAACATCACTTCCTCTTTCACCAAGAACCTAGAGAATAGCAAGCAACCGATTATCTCAAGTTTCAATCCTACTCTTAAAAGATGCATGTGTGTTCCATTGCGTCTTCAAGTATCCTCCCTGTTTCAGGCCAATCCCTGCATGTTAGTCCATTTTAACTCATTGTTTCCAATCTTCTCCTTTCTTGTATTTTCTCTACCTTTTTTCTGGCTCCATTTTCACTGTCCATAGATATGAACTAATCTTTCTGGCCCCTTGTCTTAAAAAGAAACCACAAATCTCTTGATCATGTCTTCCTGTAGATACTAACCTATTTCATTACTGGTTTCTTACTCACCTATCCCTAAAGACTTGCTGTCCCTGTATTCTTACTTCTTATTCACCCTTAACCACTGCCATCTGGTTGATCTCCCCCCCGCCCCCACCGCCACTTGCTCTCACGCAAGTCACTAAGTGATGTCCTAGAGGACAGAGCCAGTGGGTACCTTGCAGCGCTTCTTCTGCTGGACAGAGGAGCTTCATTTGATCAGATTTATGTTTTTTTCAAATTCTCTCTCCCTTTGGCTTCTCGTTCTCTTTTATCTCACAGACCAAAGCCAGACTTTTAAATGCTGATATTAATTTTAAATTTGGCTCCCATCTCTTGTTGCTGCTGATATGTTCTTTGAACAGTTTTACTCACAATTCTCAAATTACGTCTCTATCCCAGACTCATATACCATCTGCATCTTGGAGACCTACAATTCCCACATTTAAAATGTATTCTTTTTTTTTTTGGTAGAGCGGGAAGGAAGGGAGAAAGAGAAGGAGGGAAACATTGATTGGTTGCCTTTCGTATGTGTGTGGACCAAGGACCAAACCCCAACCTAGGCATGTATCCTGACTGGGAATCAAACAAGTGACCTTTCAGTTTGTAGGATGATGCCCAACCAACTGAGCCACACTGTCTAGGGCTAAAATATGTTCTTTCCAGAGCTGAACTCTATAGAAGGAGGGCAGTAAACCATGGTGGTTAAGTGTCCGAGTTCTAGAATCAGAGTGTTTGGTTTTAAGCCCCAGATCCACCACTCTCCCTCAGTGTGTCCTTTATCTTTCAGGGTCTCAATTTTCTCTTGTGGAAAATAAGAATAACAATAGTACTGATCTCATAAAATTGTTCTAAGTTTAATGAGATAATATGGGCAAATCACTTGCAGTAGTTGCCTGGCACACAGTGAGCACATGAAAAGTGTGGTCATGATTAGTGTGATTGTTATTGTTATTATTTAGGACATGGTATCCTGCTGGGCCAGCACTGATGAGGTAGTAATAGGCAGTACGGTGTCATGTACAGAGAATTCAAGTCTGTTCAAGAGACCAATATTCACCATATCAAGTATTGCTTGGGCTCTTACCAACTATTAAACACCATTGCTAATGGTTTCCAACAATGTCTCAAACATATGAGTATGATGATGAATGTAAACTTTATCCTGGAAGCAGAAGAGCCATTAGAGGTTTTATTGCAAATGATTGAGAAGATCTGATTTAGATTTTAGGAACAAGGAATGATGATAGGCAAGGTCAGCCCCAGGCAATAATTGGTCAGATAACTGAGAGCAAGTTCCTAAGCTAAGAGATGAAAAAGAGGTACAGCTTTGAGAAATGTTTAGGAAGTGGGAACTATAAGAGTTGGGGCCAGATCAGGTTTGGGAGGTTATTGCATTGTGAAGAAATAACAATTTTTTCATGGTCGGTGATATGGTGGATGAGCCAGTTGCCCACCCAGAGAGAGGCCCACAGGATGATGTTCCACTGGGGAACCCACTGCAGTCTCACAGCTCATCCTGCAGACGGAGAAGCATGTTGGGTCCCTAGCTGAGAGTTGTTCTGACTCCCAGAGCATGGATTTTACATTGACAAAGCTCCTAAGTACTGCCATATAAAAACTATGTCAATGTATTCATTAATAATGAGAAGTATAACTACCAAGTGGAAGAGATACTCTTACGGCCCATCAGCACATTCTCTTTATAGGCTAACTTCCTTGGGAAGCCATGTAGAAATTAAAAGCTGATGGTGATCCTACTTTCAGAGTAAAAAGAGTTCATGTATGATCTTTACGGCTGATGGGATCAAGCTACAGCATCTTGAGACAGTCTCTTCCTTATAGGGTATACCAGATGGCTGTGGAGATACTACCAGATTTTGCCTGTTGGGATCTGTTTTTATAGACGCCATGCAGACCTCTTCCTTTCTAGGGAAACACAGAGCACAGGCAGTGATGAATTTTAGCTTTCTTCCTTACAATCACTGAGTGGTAGTATCAGTCAGAAGCAGCCCCCAGGTGGATGCTGCGGGTCTTCTTTTTAGTCCATAGCTTCAAGTTTGCTGCTGGCTAAACACTTACAACACCAACTGTGGAAGCTTCTTGGGTTGTCGTTCCTCGGTTTTGGCAGTGGTGGTATAAAGGGAAAGGCAGGGAGGAAGTCTGGAAAGGCAGGGCATTCCATAGTCTTTCTGTCTGCCCTAATGGAATTTCTTTTCCTTTCCAGCCCACAGCTGAGAATGTCCTTTATTGTCTTCTCTACTCGCGGAACAACCCTAATGAAGCTAACAGAAGACAGGTAAGGATGCTCCCTATCCGAGTCATGAAAATGCCCATCTTTTTTTGAGTAGTTCTCATTTTTCTGCCTTACTGCCAACCTTGACCTGTCAGTCATTTTAATCTAATAGTTCTCTATTTTTACTTAAGCCTTGAACTTTGCACATTGACCCATCTGCTAATTTACTCTGCAGTGATTTTAATAGAATTTCCTGATGTTGGTGAAATTTTATAAATGACTAACTCACATTAAATCAAATCTTACATTTGATTGGTGACTCCGTCTGCTAACTTGGAGCAAAATGTTAGCAAACCAAATTCTTGGGGGACTGCATTTTCTTTTATTTAATTAGATTTATTTTGTGGGTTAAGGTTTCAGTCATATAATAAGCACATTGTGAGAGAAGTAAGAGCTTGAAATATTGTCATACGTAATTACTAAGCAGGGAATAGAAAGAGAGGGTTTATGATACCACAAAATAAAAGGAAATTTGGATCAGGTGTGGAAAAATGTTGTTGAC
Organism: Anoura caudifer; assembly: GCA_004027475.1. Taxonomy (NCBI): domain Eukaryota; kingdom Metazoa; phylum Chordata; class Mammalia; order Chiroptera; family Phyllostomidae; genus Anoura; species Anoura caudifer. Next base: position 103,930 of record PVKU01004398.1, read on the forward strand.
ATAAAAGGATTTGTTAAACCTATCTTAACAAAAATACTGTTTTGGGTTTTACTACCTACAGATGAAAACTAGCAATAACAGAGACACTGTCATTTATTCATAGTTAGGATGATATATTGAGAGTGGAGATGACAGTTTTGAGGTAAGGACACTTTGCCTACTTTTCAAAAAGTGATATGGTCCCCAGGAGGGAAGCACCATGGGGGATGCATGTGGGAACCACGTAGGGACACGTTGGTAAAAGGAAAGGAGGAAGGTAAGACCAGGGAGGACGGGGAGAATTTTTTCCGTAACATTCTTCTAAAACTGAAAAGCGACTAACGTGGATTTTGTGCCAATGCAGCAACTCGGAGCTAGTCCCCACTTTTCTCCAGGCTTTGTTCCCATCTATAACAAACAGAGCAGTCCATACGCACGAGGTGTTTCCAAACCCTGTTCCTCTTCCAGCAGCATCTATTACATGCATGCGTGCCATCTGAGATGCACAGAGACCCCACTTTAAAACCAGGGGTTTCTTATTCCTTATTAACTGAATGAGAAACTGAGGCCATATCATGTTCTTGAGGATGCCAAGCAGAACCCACCCTACACATGGGCCCCAAATTTTCCCACTCTAGTTTGCTGCCTTGTGTTAATCAACAGAATCATAAAGCCCAGGAAATCTATGTGATCGTTTTAAAAAGTATTGGCCAAGGAGCTTAAGAAGCTCTGAGAAAGGGTCTCTATAGTCTGCGTGCTGTATTCAAGACTCCTAATCTTTCTCAGCCTTTGAATGATCTCATCCTTTACGCGAAGATGTCTGTCTTTCAGAGAAAACTTCCCTGTCACCCATTCTTCACAATTTCTTACAACTCAAGGCTGCTTCATGATGATTCCACTCACTCCATGCCTAAGAGTTTGGTCGAGAGACCAAGTTCACACATCACATCCCTTGTGGATATTCTGTGTGCTCACAGACTCTGGGAAGTAGGGGACGGTGGAGAGAGAGGGTCACAAAATTTTTTTTTATATCTGACAATAATTTTTTTCTTTTTCTTTTCATTATTGTTCAAGTACAGTTGTCTCCGTTTTTCTGCTACCACTTTCCCCCTTCCCACCCACTCCTTTGTAAACACTAGTGGAATGCCTAGATTTTCAGAACCACTTGGGTTATGCTTGTTCAAACTACTCATCCGAATCCTACATTTAATGTAATTTTTTGTGCCTTTACCATTGCTCCTAGTTCCTGTGCCAAGAAGACAGAGGTTGGAATCTCCTGTTTGCTGGAAGCAGCATTTCATATTTAAGGGCTGATGATATGGCCAACAACAGCCAGAAATGCTTTCCTAAAGGCTGTATGGGTTTCCCATGGCGACAGCTTGGCCTAACCTATGGGTCGGCTAACAAAGCATGACATGGTTTACTGAAACATCCCCAACCTTATCAGTCTGTGTGCAAATGTGGGCAGGCTATCTCTCCCTAAAATTCTTTCTCATGAGATTGACTAAAATAATGAGGCTTTCAGAACTTTCAAGCTGGTGCTGTTTCTGAAATGTATGATTTTCAGTGTTTTAGTTGGTCACAGGAATTTGTATATTTTTCTCTATATTTCATTTGATCTTCACAATATCCTTATATGACAGTAAAAATGCATTATTATATGTAATAACTGAGGAAATACTCAGGGTTTTTAAACCTTGTTCAGAACAAGACATGAGTTAGCAGAGACTCTCATTTCAACAGGAGCAAAAGATTTGGGGGTAAATCAAAGGAAATAATCTCAAAGGTACATTTGCATCCAATTCTTGGGATCAAATCACATAGGGGAAACCAGGGGAACAGTGAAGAATAGAAAGGAATATAAATATGATGTGCCAAAATGTAGATTTACTATTAGAATCGTAACTACCATTTGTGTCTTTTATCTCGTAAGCACTTTATGTATTCTTTTTTATCTGTTCTTGTATAACCATTGTTACTTCAATTGCTAATGTGGTCTCTACAGTCATTTGATTCATCGCTTTGTATGTAATATGCCATATTTCACTAACTGCTTTCAAGATTAATTTTACCTTTAATTCTCAGCAGTCTGATCATGATGTGTGTGGGTGTGGCTCTGTTTGAGTTTATCCTATTTTGGCTTTGCTGAGCTTCTTGAATCTATAGATTTATGTCTTTCAACCAAATTTGGGGAACTTGCAGGTATATTTTTTCTGCACTAGTCATTTTCCCCTCTCTTTCTGGGACTCCAGTGACACAAATGTTATATATTATTCCACACGTCCCTGTTCAGTTCTTCTGCAATCTTTCTTCTTCCTGTTCTTCATTTCTCTTGTTCTCTCTTTGCATTCACTGACTCTCTCCCGTGTCATCTCTATTCTACCACTGAGCTTGTGTATTTCCTTTTTTTTTTTACTGTAGGTACTGCTTTTCAGTCCTAAAATGTCTGTTTGGTTCTGTTTAAATTTTTTATTTCTCTGCTAAGAACTTTAAATTTCTATTTATTTCAAGTGTGTTTATATTTACTTCATGCAACATAGTTATTATAACTGCTTAGTTTATTAATTCCAACAGCTCAGGATTGCCATCTTAATTCTCTTCTCTCTTAAGAATTGGTCACATATTCTAGGTGGTTTGTATGTCGAGTAATTTTAGATTATATCCTAGACATTTACAATATTATGTTGTTTAGACTCTGAGTCATATTCAGATCCTCTGGTGAGTGTTGATTTTTTTCTTTGTTTGCTTTAGTGAGAAATCACCCTGGCTAGGTTCAGACCACACGTTCCAACACTTCTGTGGCTGGTGGGTCGTTTTTGTTTGTCTGTTTCATGGTCAAAGGCTTTGCCAAACTTCATGGGGACTCTCTTCCACATGTGCAGCTCGGAAAGGAACCTGGGACTTACATAGCTTCACACACAGAATTAAAGGGACCCCCTTCTCCAGCAGTCTCCTCTCCAGGACTCCCCAACACTGCCTTACCCACTGAGGCCCCTATTTCCAAGTCCTCTAGCAAGAAAAATGGGGTTTCTCCTGGAGTTTTGGCAGCACATTTGTGCACGCAGTTCCGTACGAAGGCCACCCTTGGGACAAAGCCAGGAGTAATACAAGAAAAATAAAAATGGAGATTTCCTCCACATTCTTTGAACCACAGGGTCACCTTTCATCAGAGGCCAGAAATACCGGGGCATTTTTAGGTAACATCCCAGGCTTCTGCCATGTACTGAGACCCCCACTCGGGTTAAAGACATGAGAGAAAAGTGAAAACAAATTTGGAATTTATTTTTGTGAGGGTCGTTTCTCCAGCTTTTAACCGCCTTCCTGAATCTACCTGCTTTGTTTACTTTTCTGAGTCCTCCTGTGTTTACTCTTTTATTTGGTTCGCAGTTTTGTCACAATCAGCAGGAGAGAGAGCCAGTGGCAGGTTTACTCCACCCGACCTGCCGTTACCTTAGTTTTACAGGTGATGACACTGAGATTTAGAGAATTTAGATAACTTGCTATGGTCAAATAATAAAAATGGCAGAACTAGTATTCGGATTCTGGATTTGGTCCAGTTCATGTGCTTTGTGTTGCGTCATGTTGCTCTTCCAAGATTTCTTAGCTTCATCAGTTTGCAAAGCAACTGACAAGTTATAACAGAATTTTCAGGCTTCTTCACCAGCATAATAAAGGATATAATGTTAATTTAAGTACTGTTAGAACTAATTATTACAGTGTTAATTACTGCAGATAATTCCCTAAAAACTCCCTGAATGTCTTCTCCTGACCTTAATTGAAATACTTTAACTGTATCATCATTGGAAATAAGATCATATCAAGGAAGTCCAACTCTTTAAAATAAGTCAGGAATAGATATTAAATTTAATCCAATGCATTTTTGGCTTCTATAGAGATAATCATATTTTTTTTAACCTACTAATGCAGTGAAATGCATTAAAAGGATTTTTAATATTGGATCATTCTTGCATTTATGCTTATACTTGGTTGTAATATATTATTTTTAATGTAGAACTAAATTCTACTTCTGCATTTTATTCAGATATTTAGCACCAGTATTCATAATTGTGATTGAGCTGTTACTGTTCTTTTTATGACTACCTTTACTTATAGTATTTTCTGTAATTTTTCTTACACATAGAACATTACTTCTTCTAGAATTTATTCTGATGTATGGTTCAAGGCCAAGATGAATCTTTTTTTCTCCAAGTGTTTAGCCAGTTTTCCCAACACTATTTGCTGAATAGCATTTTACTACCAACGGGAAAAGTTAAACCCTTTCATAAACTTGGGTTCATCTCACGGTTTTCTATTCTGATGCGCTGCATATCTGTCTGTTGCTATGCTAGGACCAAAGTACATGTTTTTTAATAGTTTATTTTATTTTACTTTTTTCCCCATCACCAACATCTGGAAGACCAGTCTTTCTTCACTTCTAATGTTGGGTGTAAATCTCCCTGGCCCTTAGTGTTTCTTTTTTTCTTTTTACAATATGTTATTTAAGGAATATTTATTATGTTTCAAAATATTCTTGGGACTTTCACTTGAATAGTAAGAAAAATGCAGAATAGCCTCAGCAAAATGGCATTGCATTTTTGCTGTATCTACTTTCTTTTTTTAAAAAACTGAATAGAATTTATTTAGCCCAGTTTAAACACAGTTTTCTTTTTTTTCCCTAAAATTATTGCCTTCCAAATTGGAAGTAAAGATCCCTAAATGTGTAGCTAAAGTCTAGCTCCTGGGTGAGGTTTTCTTAATTTAGAAGTACCCCAGCTTTTAGCCAAAAATGTTAATCTGTTCTTTTTGTCTGATCTTGTCAGGTGCGCATTGGTCAGGTACATAAAGAGGAAAGACATGCCCGAACACGTTGTTCAAAAAGTGTATCTACTTTCTTATTTGAGGATTTGTCAGTTCTCTTTACTGCCCCTCAGTAAGGTTTGTTATTTTCTTCAGATAAGTCTCAGACACTGTTTCCTAAGTTTACTTCTGGCCTTTTGAATTTTTGCTTCTATTGTGAATAATTTTTTTCTGTTGTATTTTTGAAGTTACTGTTCACTACGGAGAGGTTAACCTGTAATTTGGGGTTCCGTGGGTTTTTATTGAACTCCATGAAATGATTTTTGAAAATTTCCAAGTCAGAGACATTGTAGTTTGTATCAGAAGAGGCTTATGATCCCAAAATTGTTGAGAAAAATTGATTTGGCGGGAAACTATTGGTTTAACATTCTTACCCGATCATTTTAACCAAACATTTTGTTAGTTTTAATACTTTTCCAGTTAATTTTAGAGTGGTTTTCTAGTAAAATAGTTGTACTATTTGTAATTCATGATAACTTCTGTTCTCTTTTTAAAATATCTATAGCTATTATATCTTCTTGTGTGTCTTATTACATTGGCTAAAATTTTCCAACTTTATTAGGAATGAATGTGTTTCATTTTTATGCATTTTATTGGATAGTGACTTCATAGAGATATTTACTATAATGAGGAATTATTCTTCCAATTTTACTCAAAAACTTTTATCTGAAAAAAATGTTGTTTTATTAAATGCCCTTTGGTCATATTAGGATAATTATAACTTTCTTCTTTTATTTCCTTTGTCACTTTCTTCTTTTATTTCCTTTGTCCTGTCTATTTGAAAACTTTAAATCAAAAGACTTCCTGATGAAAAATTAGCCTTACATTCATGGAATAAATTTTATTTATCATAGTTTATTCTTTCATTATATTTTTGGATTTGATTTAATAGAAGCCTTAAGATATTGCTTATCAATATTTAATCTTAAGAGTGTTCAGGAGTTTTATTTTGTACTATCTTTGTCAGCCTAGGGGTAAAAGGATTATGTGAGTTTGGAAAAATGAATTGTCAGTCTTTTCACATGCAGTGGAATATCTTAACGAATATAGAAACTATGTGTTTGTTCAAGGTGTGGTATTACCCAGAGGAAAGAAAACAATCTAGGTCTAAATCATTATTAAAGAAGTTCTTTGACAGTTATCTTAAATTCTTATATGACTTACTGTTACCATATTTCTTACCTTGAGAAGTGGTAGAAAGTACCAGTGTATTGATATTTTCATTTTTCAACACATCTTTTTTACTTTTCAAAATCTTTTCTGTATCTGTAGTTATAGCCCTTTTTCTACATTCATGGAAAGGTATTTTTCTTTTATTTCCCCATTTGATTAGTCAGTGGTTAATCTCTTAAATTTACTCATCAATTCTCTGGTATATTTGTTTCATTTTATGATACATTATTTTATTCTTCTATTACTAGTAATTCCTGTCTTATTCTTATCTTTTATTTCAGCTCTTTTTCTGGTTCCTTGAATTGACAGTTATTCATTATATTTAATTACTTCTTGTTTAATAATAAAGTTGTCACAAACACAATTGTACTCTAAATCTCATTCTGGTTGAATATCATGTACTCTGACATACACTGTTCTCTTTATTGTTTATAATTTTATAGTTGATTTAATGTGATTTACAAAGTATTTCACAATTTCCACTTAATTTTTAAAATATTTTTCTCAATTTCCAGAGTCATTGCATTTTTTCAGAAAATGTGGTTTATATAATTTCTGTTTTTAAAATTTATCAATTTTACTTCTTGCCAAGATGGAGGTATAGGTAGATATACATTTTGCCTCCTCACACAACCAAAAGAAAGACAACAGCAAATTTTAAAACAAAAAATAAGCAGAACTGCCAGAAAATAGAACTGTATGAAAGTCTGACAACCAAGGAGTTAAAGCAGAAGCATTCATCCAGACTGCTAAGAGGGGCAGAGAGGGGTAGCTGGGATGAAAAGGACTCACAGCAAGGCGGTGGCTGGAGGACCAGGGCATGTGAGGCAGCAGCTGGCAGAGCAGATGTCCCACATTTGCATGTGGAAAAACCAGGAGGAAAAACTGAGGGTGAGACAGAATGCACAGCCCAGGGTTCCAGTGCAGTGAAATAAAGCCTGAAAACCTCCAACTGAAAAAACCTGTGGGGGTTGAAGTAGCAGGAGAAACTCCCAGACTCACAGGAGAGTTCGTTGGAGAGATCCACAGGGTCCTAGAATGAACATAAAACCACCCACCTGGGAATTAGCACCAGAAGGGCCTGATTTGCTTGTGGGTAGAGGAAGAAGTGACTGAAGGCCAACTGAGAGCTTAGCCAGCATCACTGTTCCTTTCGGACCCCTCCCCCACACACAGTGTCACAACACAGTGACGTGGGTTGCCCTGCCCTGGTGAATAACTAAGGCTCCGCCCCTTACTACATACAGGTGCACTGAGACAAAAAAAAAAAAAAAAAAACTTTGCCTAAATGAAAGAACAGAAAAAATACAACTAAGTGATGAAGAGATAGCCAACCTATCAGATATACAGTTCAAAACACTGGTAATTAGGATGCTCACAGAATTGGTTGAGTATGGTAGCAAAATAGAGGAAGAAGTGAAGGCTATGAAAAGTGAAATAAAGGAAAATGTACAGGGAACCAACAGTGACAGAAAGGAAACTGTGACTCAAATCAATGGTTTGGAGCAGAAGGAAGAAATAAACATTCAGCTGAAACAATGAAGAAACAAGAATTTGAAAAAAGGAGGAGAGGCTTAGGAAACTCCAGGACAACTTTAAACACTCCAACGTCCGAATCATAGGGGTGCCAGAAGGAGAAGAAGAGCAAGAAATGGAAAACTTATTTGAAAACATAATGAAGGAGAACTTCCCCAATCTGGCAAAGAAAATAATTTTGACTTTCACGAAGCCCAGGAAGCCCAGAGTCCCCCCCAAAAAGTTGGACCCAAAGAAGAACACACCGAGGCACATCATAATTACATTACCCAAGATTAAAGATAAAGATAGAGAGAATCTTAAAAGCAGCAATAAGAAAGGAGAGTTACCTACAAAGGAGAGTGCCCATAGGACTATCAGCTGATTTCTCAAAAGAAACCTTGCAGGCAAGAAGGGACTGGCAAACTGGAAAGAGGTATTCAAAGTCATGAAAGGCAAGGACCTACATCCAAGATTACTAAGTTTTTCTGTACTGGGTTTTGGAGTAAGTTCTATCAGACATCATGTAAATCTTTGTTGAAAATGTTAGGATCACAGGTTTAAAAAGATAGGACAATTTAGATATACATAATACAGTTTTTTCTGGGAAAGGCTGAAGACTCAGTAGTATATCCAATGTAGGGAAGAAACAGAAGCAAAGGAAGATGGTCAGGTGTAGACCAACCTATCACTGTTGGGTCAATGTGTTAAGAGCCTATCCTACCACCAGTCACAGGTTTTTCTTCTCATGGTTTGGAACTCCAGGCTGGTAGGTCCCCTCCTCACCACGATCTTAGCGGCTCTAGTTTGTGCAGGAATTCTTCCAAGTGTTGGCATGCTTCCCTATTTTCCAGCCGTGAAAAACACTTCTCCCTACTATACTAGTTTAGCTGCTTCCGTATCATTTTGGAAACAAAAGGAGGAGCTCAAATGTGTAGACCTAGATCACTGTCTTCAACGGAAAATTTCACCTTTCTTCAAAACTTTGCAAAATTATGAAGCAAAGCATAACAAAACAAGTCCAAGAGTTATTATGCCTTATCCAACCCACTGGCTTATTTCATTAAGGAAAATCATTCTCAGAGAGATTGAATTATTTGCCCAAATTTATATAAGTAGTCATTGGTAGTAAAACCTTTTTTAAACTCACATAATTAAAATGTTTAAATCCAATGATTTTTTTTTCCTGCTACGTTGCGTAGCTTACCTAATTCACTGCGTGTGTATGCATGCCGCTGTCTTCTGTTCCTCATCTATGGAAACATTCACTGTGGACCTGTGCAAATGCATAAATGCATACACATTTGTTTGAGGCTATTTATGCTCTTTTATTAAGGCTTATTATATACAAATATCCCAGGATATTTTTCTCAACTATAATGAGAGAAAGTGATAATACCTACTCAGTAAGGTTATTATGGGAACTATATTATTTATTATATGTATTATATAGGTGGGGATACTGAGACAGAGAAGGCTGCAAACCACTCTGCTATAAAAGTGTAGGACCCTGGATTTGAACTGCGGCATCATGGCCCCAATGTCCAAACCCTCAATCACTGTACTATAGGGTTTCCCACAAATTTACTATTCTGTATAGTTTTAAGTTAAAACAAATCCCATTCACAGTTCACCACCCCAGACCCTCTGGCTTCTTCTAGAAAACGGTTCCCTGAGAGCATATGCCTTCTACACATTTTATCTTCATGGTCTTTTAACAGCTTTAGCTTGGAAATATTCCTCACCAAGAGGTAAAGAGGTAGCATCAGCATTTCAGAGATGGGGTTAAGAGGTTAAGTGTCTTGCATGTTGCTTAAGAAGTTGGAGTGAAAGCCAAGAACGCTTGGCTCAGACTGCTGAGTGGAAAGCAGGAGACCACACTGCTGTGTCCCTCTCAGTCATCCTCTGGTTCGGTTGGGAGTGTGGTTTTGCCATTAGTGTCACAGGGGAAAATGACATATTCTGAACACACCGCTTGATTCCTGGAGCAGGATGATTATAGGCTGTCATTACCAAGAGAAAGTTCTAAAAGCCTTTTCTAAATTTAAAACTAAGAGAGAAAAACGTTTTCAGATCCTTTAAGCTTGAAAGAACCTGGGTTTGTTTCATTTCGAGATACTGTTCATTTCCGTGCAAGAAGATTTGATGACAAAGTTGATGGCAGAAATGGAGCAGAGCAGTTCTTTATCCCCTTGTCCTGTTGGTTGGGACATAATATCATGGCGTCTGAGTTCATGAGAAAGTTCCTTACTTCTCTGTGCCTCTGTGTTTTAATCTGTAAAATGAATGTATTGATAGTCCCTACGTCATAGAACTGTTGGAAGAATTCACAATGCCAGACATACAGTAAGTGTCCTGGTTATTATTGTAGTTGTTGGGGTTTTGACAAACAGCTAAGGAATTACCCCAAATTCTCCTGGACACACTGCAGGCCAGTCATCATGGCATGTCCAACAGTAAGTCAAAGAGTGAGACCCCAGACCTTCCTGGCCTGCGTCTTCTGAAGTGCGTAGCATTTGGCTCTTCTGTCTCTATACAGAGGCATATAGGTAGAAAAGGCAGCCGCAGCACAAGACTGCATGGACGTTAGTGCTTCCTTTGATGGCTCTAGAGAGACCTCTTCTGAACAGGAGCACCCAGGCAAAGTCTAGAGAAGAAATTGTCTGAGGGCTTCTCATACTGAGTCTCAATGATCATAAAAAGAGCTACTTTGAAGCAATTCAGCAGGTCTGGGACCAAACTGATTCACGAGAGTAGTGATGTGGTCCAGGGCTTCTCACACCCCTCCTCGGGAGTACCCCCGTTAGTAGGAGAAAGTAAAAGTGCACCTCCAGGGCCCTAGGGTATAATTTGAAGTGGTTTTTATCAAAAGCAAGAAAATTCTTCAGCACCCTTTTTCCTCTTAAAAATGCGTGTGCATTTGTATTCTATTCCATAATGTTCTATTTTATATAAGAACCATGTTGAGTTCTTTCTCAATTTTTGGAGTACAATTTATGCCCCAGAAAATAAATAAATAAGTAACTAAATGAGTATAAATAAATAAATAAATAGTGTATTGTGTATGTATCCTGTGTCTTTGTCTATGGTACACGGTCCTATACCCAGTTTAAATACCAAGGATATAATGGACACAATACCAGGACTCTGGTACCAGGACCAGTGTGGGCTCCAGTCTGGGCCCCGCCCAGCATGTGCACATCAACGCACGCCTCTGAATCTGCTTTCTCCTACGTACAACGAAGGTAGTCATGCCCACCATATGGTGTTGTTGGGAGGCTTTTGTGAATTCATGCATAAAAAGTGCCCAGCGGAGACCCTGGCTCAGCACAGAGACTCGGGAAATGTTACTTCCCTTCCTCACCTACTGTCCCTCATGTAGAAAATACATTTAAAGGATAAAAACCTGATAGGGCAGCATTCCGAAACATTCTTGTCTGGATGAAGCCAGCAAGGCAAACTTCAGAAGCAGTCAACAGAACCAAAAAATCATAGGTAGGGCTCTTATAGCCGAACCTAGACAGCCAAAACCAAGAGGTTTTCTGTGACCCAGCAGATACAACTCCACCGCTGGTCAACTCAGGAAGCTCCACAGTGGAAGCACCTTGCCTTCCACCGCCTACCTTAGCCAGAGGGGGAATGTGAACCTTCGATTTAGCACTGTCTCCTTGTGAACTACAAGTTCAGCCTTTGCTACTCACCCTCAACAATTTTTTAAAAGTTATTAGGTATTTGAGTGTAACAAAAGTGTACAAAGGGTAATGAATAGTCATTATCCACCACAAGTCTAATGAAATAAAATGTCACAGGTATTGGCATGTTCTGTTTATACTCCCCTTTTCCCTCATCAGAGATAATCGCTATCCTGAGTTGGGGGTTTATCATTTTGATAGATGTTGTATATTTTTATACACCCATGGCCAATATATTATATTTTTCATGTTAAATTTTATAATGAATGGTCATATTGTATTTTTCTTGAACTTGTTTTTTATGCTTAACATTATGTTTCTGAGACTTTTTCTATGTAGATACAGGCAGCTATGTTTGGTTCATTTAAACTGACGTGTACTTTTCTATTACATCAGGTTTTTTTATTACAATAATGTTCCATCATGTACTTTATTGCTCTCCTACTCATAGACAATTTGTATCCAACTTTTTGCTGTTCCAAACAAAGTTTCAATAAACATTCTCATACCTGCCTCCCAGGGCAGGGGGTCAGAAGCAAGAATTTCTTTATGATATACAACTAGGATTGAATTGCTAGGTCTTACAGTATGTGAATATGTAACTTCACTGGACATGATTTAATTGTTCTCCAAAGGGGCTGCACCAATTTATACACCCACCAGTGATTTATAAGAGTTCTCAGTGCCCCAAGCTCTCCTAATATCTGGAACGATCCCCCAACTCTTGAACAGACTGTGTCCAAATATGACTTGTGGGTTGAATTATCTGGTATGGACCGGGTGCATGCCTACCTACTCCCACCTGCAGCCCAATATTGCTCTAATGGGTGATGGAGAGAACTTCAGGCTCTGCCAGCCCATACCAAAAAGGGGACCAGTACAGATCTCCTGCCTTCAGGCTGTCAACTTTCAGCTTCCATCCAAAGGGCAGGCTCCACAGTCTCCGTTGTACAGGACTTGGCAGGGTGCTGCTCTGTCCCATGCCCCTCCAAACACTCATTGCAGTGCTGAGCTCAACTATATCCACCTGAACGTTTCAGATGCCACCAGCACCAGGAGAGACTCATTCTCTGTCGAACTAAGAAGAGCATGAAACTGAAGGTTCTTATGGAAGGAAGTTATATATTGGGGCAACTCTGAAAATACAGCCCACTTTCTACCACTCCCATCTCCTGAGAAATATGGTTCAGCTGGGAAAAAAGGGTTAGTGATGGGAAATATCTTACAGGGATTTGTTTCAAAAGCCAAATGGTGCCATAGGAAATGCATGGTTAAAAAAAAAAACAACAACAAAAAACACAACACTGAACAAATGTGTAACCAACCGAAATAGAGTGGCAAAAAGAGAAGCATGGGCAAATTCATCATATTACCCTCTGATCGAACCATCACTCCTGTTCTTTCTGCCAGCTTACGCTGCAGCCTTTGGAAATTAGCCGATGGGCTCCCCTTAGTGAATTTCGGTTACCAGTCTGCACCTGACCCAGTGTCACATCGTGAACTACTCCTGTCTGCCAAGGTGACCTCTTCACTTCCCAGCTGACGTCCAGGTTCTATTTCTACTCACTCTTTGTTACCCCCCCCCCCAAAAAAAATCTGATGCACCATTCTGAGCTGCAAGGGAGCAGATAGATCTTAGAGTGTAATACCTTCATTCTACATTTGAGAAATCTAAAGTTGAAATGCCTAGGAAATGACAGAACTAGGATTAAATTCCAAGTCTATCTTCCTTCAAAGTCCAGGCAACTTTGAATGGCACTGAAGTCTTGAAAAGAATGAGCTTACCTTAAGACTGTAAGTGTCAGGGTGCGCCAGGACGGGGAGGGCGGTGTCTGATTTGAGTCCTCAGGTGCTCCAAATTTTAGAGTGGTAGAAGAGAAGGAAAAGCCTACACAGAAATACAAGAAAGAACTACTGATGAAGAGGTTGGAACGAATATCCTGTAATGAAAATCCTGAAAAGAGGGCATTTTAAATTGAGGGAAAGGTTAACATTGTCTATCGCTCCAAGATGAAACCGGAAGAGTGACCAATGTATTATCAATCGGAAGATCACTGGGGACCTGGACAGAAGCAGTTTCAGCAGAGTTATAGAGATAAGAGGCAGGGCAAAATGGGCTAAAAGGGGAGAATTCCAATTTTTAAATGAGGGGTAGAGACATTTTTGGCCCATTGTCTAACAAAAAGCACCCCCAAACCAGGAGAATGTGAAGCAAATCCACAAAGCCCATTATTGAGGAAACTAAGAAATAATTAAACCATAAAACCACTGTATATGAGAACACAAAGAAGCGTGGCAAATGATGTAAGCAGTGTGGAGAAAAGTCAAATATAATCTTGCAGAAGAAGTTACTGAAGAGGTACAAGCCTTGAAGCCTTGCAGAGCTCTGGAAAGCTCAAAACCCGGAACTGTCAGGTACTGTAAAAGCCAAGGAAGGACTACGTGATGAAAACTGGAATATTGTTGAAAAGTTTATCTGAGGAAGCTATTCAGCCTTCAGAAACCACCCACCTCCACTACATTCTGAAAGTGACCCTTCCTCTAGCTCCACCAGAGAAAAGTCTCTTCTCTGGCAAAATTGAACAAGAATGGTTTCACAGTCAGACACCAGGCAGGGGAGATCATGGACACAGCCGCAAAGCAAAAGTTGCTGCTTCCAGCTCCCCTTGTCATTCCACAATTAACACCCAAGGAAAGAGTTTGAAAACTACTTCTCTGTAGAAATACATATCTCAGAGAGGGAAAAAAGTTACAAATGCTCGTATTTGAGGGTCCTCGACAAAACAGAGGATCCTCAACACAACAGAGGATCCTCAACAAAAGAGGCTGTTGACAAAAGCTGGTCATCCCCCAATGGGCAAACCCACCGTGATGCACACTGGGCTTCTAACAAGCCATGTGCTCTTGCTCATTCACTATGAAATATAGCCAAAGATCACCCCAGGTCTTTCCAGTACTTTTTCAAGAAGTTGTGAATAGGAGTGTAAATAAATTGGTCAATAGCTGGAGGGAATTGTGGGGTCACAGAAGGTTAGTTTTTTTCAGATTAGAGATACTTGAATGTATTTATATGCCGGTAATCAGCCAGTAGTAGTTTTCTTCCTGATTTGAGACATATGTGGAGTCTCAAACATTCAGAAAAAGACTTTATATTTTGCCTGCTTCTAGTTAGGATGTGAAAAACCTTCATTTCCATGGTCAACCAGAAAGGCCCAGACAAAATAGAATTCATATGTTCCTGTGGAGCTAGTGAACACACAGGAAGCACCGATGAACTGAATTAGAGGAAAACAAGCCCTTTAGAGCTGAGCAGAGATGTGCAGAAGCTTCCATGCTTAGGGGTGAGTGCTGGTCTCAGTAAGGGCAACTGGAAAAGTAGGTCAGCTATAAACCAAGACTCTGCAGGGAGAAGGAAATCCAGCTGAACCCTGGGCAAGGCTGAGTGCCAGGGAGATGGATTATCTGAAAGAGCCCCACATGAGAAAAGAAATCGATCAGCCTGACACCTCTGCTACTGCTTCCCCCACACCTCTTTTCTGCATTGTTCCAAGAAAGTAGCACCGGAGAAGTTGCTGAAAAGTAGAGAGAAATTGCATAATCTTGTGGATTCTTGCGTTGCTTGGATTCTGGAGTTCTACCAAGGTAAAATCCAAACATCAAGCACAAATATATGAGGCTGCACCTAACCGCCTCCCAGGTCGAACAGTAAAAAGACCGCAAAGGCAGGAAAGGGCAAAAGGCTGGGAGTTGCATTAATAAGAGGGAACATACTGTAATTAAAGCTGTGGCCCCGGCCCAAGATCAACCTAATTTGAGGAGGATCTAAATAATCAGTCCCTCATGATAAGAAGCTTACACTCTGCAATAAGTAAACAAAACAAATCAATATTATACCTTTGTGTCCACTGCTTTTTTCCTACATAATGTCTGAGATACACACTGAGATGTGGGAAAAAGCAGGATAATGTGACCCATAATCAAGAAAACACGGCAATGGAAGCAAACCGCAGATGACTTAATTATTGGAAGTAGCAGACAGAGACTTTAAAGCAACTGTTATAAACATTTTAAAGAATTTACAGAAAAAGGTGAATATCATGTAGGAAGACATGTGAAATCAGAAAAACACTCAAAGAACCCAGTAAAGCCATGCAACTGAAAAATACAATATCTGCAGAAAAGGGATGATTCACTTCAAAACAAGTTAATATAAGTCATCTAAACTGAAAGAGAGAAAAGGAAAGGATTGGGAGGTGTGGGGAATGAACCAGGTCTATAGTTTGCGGGCTAATATCAAGTGGTCAAATGTATGTGTAATTGGAACATCAAATATGGTATTCTACACAAGATCCAAGAAGCTTAAAGAATCCTAAGCAGGACAAATACAATGAAAGTATCACCTAAGTGTATCGAGTCAAATTTCTGAAAACCAGAATAAAGAGATCATCTTAAGGTCAGAGGGGAAGGAGAAAAGACAGACTACCAACAGAGGAACAACAATGAATATCACTTAGTTTTCATCAGAAAAGAAAACATGCAATCCAGGAGGCAAAAGATTAATATCTTTAGAAAATAAAGTCAAATTTGAACTTTATACTCAGTGAGAAGATCCTTAAAACTGAAGGCAAGATTAAAATATTTTCAGAGGGGAAAAAAAAACCTTAAAAAAATCATCACCAACAAATCTACACTACCAAATAATAACTACCAAAGGAATTCATGCTGTAGGAAAATGATACCAGATGTCAACTAGACCTACAAAAGGGAAAGGTAACAAATGATAAATATTTTCTTAATTTCATAAAATGACAAACAATAACACCACTATAAGTTTTACTACATGCATAGAAATAAAATATATAAGCACAAAGGATGAAAGGGGATGATGTAGAAATATAATGTTGAAGCTTTCTTCCATTATATGAGAAGTGTTAACTTTTGGTAGCCTATGATAAAATAAGGATGACTACTGCAATCCATAAAGGAACTGCTAAAATGGAACCAACCAGAGGATGTTACTATAGATCCTACAGATATTAGAAAAAGATAAAGGCCTGGCTGGTGTGGCTCAGTGGATTGAGTGCCAGCCTGCAAACCAAAAGGTCACTCACTCAATTCCCAATCAGGGCACATGTGTGGGCTGCAGGCCAGGTCCCCAGTAGGGGGCGCATGAGAAGCAACTGCACATTGGTGTTTCTTTCCCTCTCCCTCCCTTTCCCTCTCCCTGAAAATAAATAAAATCTTTTTTAAAAAATAAAAGAAGATAAAGGGATATTGTGAATAACTATAGAAATAAACCCAACAATTACAAAGAAAATAAATAATTATCTTTGCATGTTACTGTATATAAATAATACCTCACTTAAAAACATATAAAAAATGATCATTGGTTCAATACATACCTTCAAGTCATTAATCATGTTGGCCTCTTCATGGGTAAAAGTCCCAAAGACACTGTGACGCACATACATTGTAAACAAACAATTACGGTTGGCTGTGGAATTTCAGGGGTCCACAAGTAGCAGCGAAGTGTCTTTAATCTTGTGTCTTTCTGTCTTGTTTCACTCCATGCTTTTGTAGTTGACACTAGAGTCACAGGTCATCTGGAAATGCGAATGCAGCATGAGTGGTGATAGTGCTGTGTGTTCACTGCACGATGAGGCTGCAAAAGCAACAATAACTGCAGGGCATTTGGGAAAAGTCCAATTCCACAGAACCTCTTTTATGAGAGGCAAGAGGTCAACAATGCAAAGCTGCTGTTATTTGAGGTGGGCCTGGGGGTGGAAGCCATTTTGCAGCAGGAGCATCACTGGGATACTTGGGAGAAATGGTTTTTGAAGAGCTTCTTGATGTGTTTATGTGTGTTCCTCTTTTCACATTTTCTTCAGCAAATATCAAAATGTGATAACACAGCTGGAATTCAAAAAAAAAAAAAAAATCTTCATGAAGTGTAGAAAAATTGCCAGGGCCAATGAAAACGCCAGCAGACACTGCCCCACTTTGCCCCACCCCCTATCCCCAAAAATCAGAGCAGTGCTGGGTGCAGGATGCATGCCCAGTAAACAGTTGTGGAAATGAATGAATGGACTGATGAACGTGCCCTAACCAGGGGCACATTCATTTAACAACATATCACCTACTCTAGGCCCATAATTAAGTGCTGTAGGGGTTGCAAAAGGAACACGAGACATGTGGCCTGAGAACCCTTAACTTCTAAGTAGGAACACTGGCAGACATGTGAAACCACCAAGGAAAACAGGAGACTCTTTAATAGCAGCCTGTCTTTGTAGGATTCCCGGCCTCTCTCATTTCCCAGGAAGATAACATTTCATATGGTGATAACCAGGTCCTCAGAGAAGTTCTTATCAACCCCTTTAACAGAGCTCTCTCCCAATTTTCTTCCATTTCTAAAAGAGCATAAAAAGATAGGCCCTTATTAATAGTTTTATTGTCCCAGAATTAAAACGACCCACCACTCCCATGAAACCATCTGTTTTGTTTGCTTTGATGTTGTGGGTGCAAAGAGAAGGGGCACAGAGTGGGGAGGTGGGGCCCCAAGTCATTTGCTCTTTGGAGAAGTAAGGATGGTATCTGGGAGGATGTGATCACTGCTTGGGACTGGTGAGTTTGTATCTTGCCACACACAAAGCATCAAGGATAAGGACAGTTTGCAAAACAGCCTTTGATTATTCTGGTACCAAAACAAAAAAAGATAGAAAACTCAAAAAAATACTTGTAAAGAAAAGGAAATAGGCTTAGGGAAAACACCCCAGTTCCCAGACTTTATTTGGCAGGGAAAGAAAACAGTGAAGCCAAGGAACCTTTCCCATCCCCCAAATATGCCCTTTTTAACCCTCTTTTTTAAGCTTCAGTCTGAACGCAATATTCCAATTTTAGTATTACCAAGATGTCCCAGACCTCGCCAGTCCATGACCTAACAGTCAGACCACATTTACTTCTTTTTCACGTTTACTTTCAATGCCCAATCCCCTCCCCGTTAGTTGTCAGAAATCAGCTCCCTCCCCCCTTAGTGTTTCCCAGGCGTTCTGACGTGGTTCATGGTACCCCTTCTGTGTGGTCAAGAGCGAGCCTGGATTTTCCTATCTCAGCCTCACCTCCATGCCACCTTGTCACTGCCGCTTCCCCCTGAAACTGCCGGCCTGCGGGGCAAAGCTGCCCCCTGCTAGATGATGGCCTGTGCCACCCTCTGCCCCCCCGAGGAGACCTTGTTGGGGGACACCATTCTCATTGTTCCCTTTCCTTCTAGGGCACCGATATGTGCCCTTTTTCATTACCAAACAACAGGGTTGAAATCAAACTATGCCTTTTGATGGGGTTTACTGAAATATTGGGGTAATGTAAAGATGTACGACACAGAGCATGGTGTGTAACTGCCACATGGGCACAAACCTAAGGTCGGTTACCAGGTCAGTTCCTGCCTGGCCTCCCTCATGGAGCCAAGTGAAGCTAATCACTGGCCAAGGCTGACCTCTTCTCAGGATGATTAACAGTGGAGATGTCTGTTCCCTCCTCTCACCTGTTCAGTATATTTGTTGAATGTCCAGAATGGTCCGGGTATTGGAGTGGACACAGAAGGTACAGACACAGGAACCGGAGATAGAGTGGAGACTGAAACAGACATGGCCCAGATCTCAATGAGTTAAAGTCTGGAAGTAGGAAAAAAATAAAAGCTAAACAAATAATTACATAATTAAATGTTATAAAAATTTCCCAAGTGCTATGAAGCAAAGGTTGTGGGTTCCATGAGGAAATCTAATCGAGGGAGCTAATCTGAATTGAATTCAGTCCCAACTTGCATGTCTATTGCTCAAGTAAGGCTGCTTTGAGCTATGGACACGTAAGTTGGGACTGAAGGCTGGGTAATAATTTGCCCAATTAGGAGCTAGGCAGAGATTCCCTGCAGTCCCCCGACAGCAGTGATGGCAGACGGGAAGGGTCTGTTGGAGAAGGAGCTCAGGGAAACAGTGGGCTCAAGTGAAGAGGGTGGAGGCGGAGTGGTGCCGGATGGGGCTGTCGGGGAGGCACCGGAAGGCCAGGGCAAGGACTGGGGATTTCACCCCCAGCGTAATTGACTGCTGTTGAAGGGTTTTGAGCAGGGGAGTGAATGGAATGTTTTGACCAATATTTTAAGAACCCTCTGGTAGCCATGTGGAGGATGAATGGAAGAGGGGCAAGAAGGCGGTCAAAAGATAGCTGGTGACTTGCCCAGTGGTCTAAGCAAGAGGTGATGGTGGCTCAGACCATGGCGTTGGCAGAAGAGATGAAGTCAGAGCTTAGAGTATAACTAACGGAATTCGATGATAGATTATGTAGGGGAGAGAGGAGAGCCATGGTAGGGTCAAGGAAGCTTCTAGTTTTTGACTTGGGCAGCTGGGCATGTGGCCTGATATCTGGGCATTGGTAAGAGAATCAAACAATAGTCTGTACGTTTCCCAAAGTCTGAATTAGCTGGCCTTCACTAGTCCACCTAAGAAGCATAAGTAGCCAAGGCCAAGGGCAGGCTCAGGTGAACCCCTCTTCAGTTTGTCTTTTAAACGCTCCAACAGCCTGGCGATCCAACCTCACCCATGGCTACTCCATTACATCAGTTTTAACAAAAGGTTAGTTTTACATTAGACTCCCTCCCAAAGCAATCGCCAGAATAGACCAGTAATAAACATCATTCATTCTAAAGAGAAACAGCCTATCACGGTGATTCAAAGGTTCAAATCCCACCTCCATCATTTAGTAGTTAAGCAGCTTTAGGAAAGTTCCTTAGTAGCTCTGTGACTCAGTTTCCTTCTCTGTGAAATGGAAATAACAGTGTTGTCTATTAAAAAGAGCTGTTATAAGGCATAAGTGAATTAATTGTGTGTGGTATATTTTGAACAGAGCTTGGCACACTTAAATACTCAGATGGTGTTAGAAATTGCTGTTGCTCTACGCTAACTCAAGTGTTAACCCAAAACTTCCCACTTCTCCAGTGCTGTTGTAGGCTGGGAGGCTGCCCAGCAGAGTAGAAAGTCTTTCTGAGTTAGCATTGAATTCAAGTCTCATTTTCTGCCTAACCTTCCTGAACCCGTTTCACCTATAACATGAGGGTGATGTTACCCAACTTGAGTGGTTATTGTGAGGACGAAAACAAATCTTTGCGCAGGGCCTCGTACATAGTAGATGCTTAAAAAATGTTAGGTTCTTTCTCTACTCAAAAGAAGCTTCCCTTTCCAACGTAAATAGTGCACCTCAAACTTTTCACAGGCTTACAATTTATGAATAAGGTTAATGTTTTTCAAAAATTATACTTTCTTGCCCTCCGGGGACAGTGTGGGGCCATTTAAAAGAACAGCAACATGCCTTACATCCCAGAGAGAATGGTCCACAAAGATTCCATTTGATCCCCAGACCATTCATGTTTCCCACTCTCAATCGGACCCTTTCCTGATGCCATAACCCACTTCCTCTTCCTGCCCCAAGGTCACCTTGAGCAACCAGAGTAGGAAAACACAGGCATCAGCCCACAGAAAACACTCTTGGTTATCCTGGAAAGCATAGACTGCCTAGACTTTTGTTTTCAAAGCTGACTGCACCATTTCCTTTGGCACAACTGTGCGGGTGGCAGAGCTCGCGGGCGGCCCCTCCCACCTGCAGGCCTTGCGGTGGCCTTGCCCTGGCTTGTGGGTGCTTGCCTCTTTCTGGTTCACAAGAGCCACTGGCATCATGATATCAAGGTGCCTGAGTTGTGGAGTGGCCCTCAGGAGCAGTTGCGTTTTAAGGCCCATTTCTAATGTAGAATGAACACTTTGTCCTGTTAGTGAAATGGAAGTCTTTCATGAGCAGATGGAGATTCCTGAAGAAGGGTCCTTCCCCTCTGTCCTTGAAATCTCTCTCATCCTACACTATGGCTGACCCTAAATGGATTAATGTACTACAAAGACTCTCCCTCTGATAGGCTTTTGGGGGACCACTGGGGCAATGTAGACTATCCTTGGAGATAAGAAAAAAATGAATGCCTATGACTATTAACAGCGCATTAAAAAATGCTCCAATATGATTAATGGGGTGTTTTTGGATTTCAGAGAACAGATTCGACAAGGCCTTGAAGAACTCCAGAAGGTCCTGCCAGGAGGAGACACTTACATGCATGAAGGATTTGAAAGGGTAATTTTAAAACAATTTTCAACTTCGAATGTAAAGTGTGACATGCAAACATCAGCATAAGGATGGCTGGTGAGATAAGGTACATGCATTAAGGGAACCTCACAACACCCAGTGGCAAGAGAGTAAAAAAAATCTCCTATAAACTTGCATGCTGATAACACCCCTTAAGAAGAACTGAAGAAATCTCTCCGCTCCTTCCCTGACCCAGATGAAAGGTTTGCTGGCAAATGCTCGGCTGACACTCGGTAGTCATGCCACATGGACAGACGGACATCCTCTCCACTCCCAAGGTCACCTTTTCTACAGGTTGCTTCAGAATTCTGAGACAGAATTTCAAAGGCTTCAACCTTAAGGAAAACAAGTCCCCGTCTATGAGATTCATATTCACAACTATGTTACTTACATGTCAGTGTGACTTTAGATGAATGTCACCCATGGATATCTGCCTGAAGCTGGGTGGGTTACAGGAAAAATCAAGGCTGAGCCGTGGCTGCAGGTCCAGCCCGGAGCCCACCGCCCAGCGCGGTGTTCGGAGCGGCAAGCAGTGGCTGTGTGTCTAACGGCTCCTTTGTGTGTTTTTCAGGCCAGCGAGCAGATTTATTATGAAAACAGTCAAGGTGAGACTATCTTATGAAGTGCCATTATGAATTATTGAACTTTTTTTCTGTAAGTTTCTGGAAAAGTGCCTCAGTAATTTCATGTCTTAAAAGACATATTTGACATTGCCTATAGTCTTTGGACACACACTTCTTCCCGAAGAAAGAATGCACAGAAAGGTGACACGTACCAGGTCCGATTCTCCCATCCTGTTGATGTCAAGAAACAGGTGTGAAAACAACCAGATCCCATTGTGTGCCCCAGTCTGCCATGCCTGTAGACAATTTTGCATTGAATTCGTTAAGTTAGTATATACTCGGATGGGTTGGTAAAGTCTTGGATTTTTATGTCAAATTTAATTTTCTTATCCTTTTCTGGTCTCTAAGCCCCTTCATTACTGTGATTGTGTATGATATTAAGAGTAAGATACCAGTTAAGATTTCTTTCATTTAAATGAAAAAATGCAAAAAAAAGTGTACTTAGTAGAATGCCCGGCACATGGAACTAATATTTATTATTATTATTTTAGCTATTATTACTGTTACTATAATCTCTTTTATAGATAGCATTTCTTTATCTGAGGCAAATCTTTTAAAAGATTTAATACCGCACTGGGGATTTTCCTCCCAGGCCTGTAGAGGTGTCCACTTCTGATTTCGCTCCAAAGTACAACAGACAAAGTAGATCCAGTATCAACACCACCACGTGTTGGTATATATCAACCGTCAGCAATGTTACTAGAAGCCTAAAAGTCGCCAGAAGAATTCTAGCAGGTTTTGCCGACTGCTTTAATTCAGTCGGCTTGTAAATGACGATGATGAGTACTCTCTGCCCACGTCTTCAAGGGCTGGTGCATGTGCTCAGCAGCAGCATGTGAGAAGGACCCCTGAACAGCTGAGGTGGCAGCTTGTGTTCAGGCCTCGGTGACCGTCACACGGTCTATTCCTAGAAACAGAAGAAATTTGATGCACTGGAGCTATTCCAAGCAATCAGTCCACAAACCATTTCACCAGATTTTGGTCAAAACCCAGAAACAAAGCCTGCCCCCCCACCAGCATCCTAGAGTCTGTCTCCTCATTCTTCTTCATGCTGGAGTTGCTGCCAGTCCTGAAAGCAAAGCTGTTGATTCTCGCAGTAATGACCTGGGGTGGCTGAGCTTACAAGAGGTGGACTCTCGGGGCTGAGAGAGGGTTTCCCTCGGTGCGGCAGGAAGGACTGAGTGGGTCTGTGTTGTGTTGCGCAGGATACAGGACAGCCAGCGTCATCATCGCTCTGACTGACGGAGAACTTCACGAAGATCTCTTTTTCTATTCGGAGAGGGAGGTAAGCGACCATCTGGATTGTGTCTGTCCAAAGAGACATGGAAGGGGCTTCTTCCTTCTGAAACGGGCTGTGATCTTTGTACTTGGCCAAAATGATTGTTGTTCTTCGTAAAAAACCCTGGATAAAATAGTGTCTTATATGTAAAATAATAATAAAATTTATTTTTTAAAATGAACCTTCATAGGGGGTGCAGGGGCTGGATGGAGGTACGCAAAGGTGGGAGGGGGCCTGGGGGACATCTGTAATAGTGTCAACAATAAAAAAATGAATCTTCATGTCTTACACATAGTAGATATTTTTCCCCTTTCAAACTATTTCTATGTTGGGGGGGGATAAAAATATCTACCATGCCTTTATTAAAAGCACTATATCAATGTAGCAGTTTTGAAATACTATATATCATTTTTAAGCAAAAACATTTTTTTTCTGAATTTTCCCACATAGTTTCTACTAAAAACAGGAGGGAAAATAATTTCTTAAAATATGTAAGAGCAAATCTTGGCAGAATATATTAATCATTGAGATTCTCACCCTAAGAACCAAAGTTGAACATTAATTGGTGGCAAAGTAAATTGTAATCTCTCCTTCAATATTTCTTTTTTCCCTTACTTTGTGTTCTCATAAAATACTCCTCAAAGCAAATGAAAGAATTGTCTCTAAATGAAACTTTCAGTTTGTATAAAGAGATTCAGGGAAAAAAATGGTTTATCAAAAATTAAAAAGTAGTATTTATATTTAGGAAATCCTTTCCATTCAAGGTTTAGATGTAGGAGCTGTATGTGTAAATGGCCCAAGGAAACTATTTAACTGTGGGGATGAATGTAATAAAGGCTTATTCAGGCCAAGTTAGAAAAACGCAGTGAGGGAAAAGGCAGGGAGGGAGGGAGATTCTGGTCTCTTGGGGAGGAGTTAATCAGAGCCTTGCACCTACCTCAAGCTCCTGACCACTATTTAATTTCAACTTAGCTCCCTCAGCAAGCAAGAAGTATGCATCCATTCATTTATTCACTCAGTGTTAACTGAGAGCTTGGCATGTGCTAGGTAGGCACTTTGTTGGACACTAGGGATACAGAGGGTCAGTAGGACACAGTTGCTGCCCTCCTGGGCCTTACTGTGTAATGACGGTCAACTTGTCGAAGCCTCTGCTGACAAAGGGCAGGAGCACATTACGTAGGTGAACACATTACTCCCCCCAGGACTAACTAAGACAAAGGGTAATTCACAATGGGAAGCACGCAAGTAAATATGACAGGCACTCCCTGAGCATTTGGGAAATAATTTCTATACTCTAAAGTTAAAACTATGTAATGGGAATGCAAAATGGCTCATCTGGGTGCCAAACAACAATCAAATACAGTAAAAACCCTAATAAGGAAATAACTGAATATAAAATAAATGATAGTTGTTGGACGCTTAAAATAGGGGTTAGCAGAAAAGAATTTTAGGTATGGCACACACAAACTTGGGAAAGTGTGTGGGGTGCCAATGCCAACGGAAATAGGGTTTCTGAGAAAGAAAGATAGGACTCAAGATATATAAAGAAAAAGAACCTTTCCATTTTGGATAATTCTATATAAAGCCCAACTGGAGGAAAAATGTCACAGTAGTTGGGGCAGATAAGGCTGGGGCTAGACTATGTCTGAAAGTTTGTTTTGTCCTGAAAGCCTCAAGAAATATTTCTACCATGAATGAAAAAATGTATGTGTTCCTGTCCCTTGTAAAATTCAGAGTTAGTCACAAGTGGGTTTGAGTACTAAAGGGGGTGGAAAGAACGCAATTCAAATTAATGTGCACATCTTGAGTGCCTACTATATGTTTACTATCAATTATTTATTAAGCACCTACTGTATATATCAAGGATTTCCAATTCTTGTTTTCTATTTTGAAACATAGAAGAACTTGGAAATCAGTTCCAAGAACTTGGAAAGGTCATGGGTTCACCTGCCCAAATATGGACCATAATTCCCATACCATTAAGCCAGTGTATTCTATGGCAATGAAAAATGGCTTTATTCACAAAAGGTACTGACAGTTATGAGCGTCTGCATTGTCCTAAACCTTGGGTGAGGAGCTCGGCGTTTAATACTCGCTTAATCCCCATAACACTTTACAGAGCAAAGCTAAGTGTCAAATCCGGTATATCAAGTTCCGAAGGCCACGACCTTTCCATTATGCCATGCTACCATCACAGAGGAAGAAAATCTATGCCAATAAAAATTCATCAGAGAAATAGAAAAGATAAACATTTCCCCAGAATATTTAACATGACTTACATTTGCCCACAGTTTCCCTTTCCTCTCTTTGTCTTTCAAAGACCATTTCTGTGGCTCTTTCTCAACACTTCCATTGGACTAATCACCCTTCGTGTCTATTATGCATTACACTAGAATGGGACCTTCACTGGAGTGAAGGTAATGGGGACAGGGATTACCTTCTCCATTGTGGTACCTGGTACATAGTAGGTGCTCAGTAAATACCTGATTATTGCAGTTGGTCTGGCTATTCCAGAAGGAGTGTGTTTGCCACTGCCTCTGTCTCTAACGTCCTCTCTTTCACTGCACCAGGCTAACAGATCCCGAGACCTTGGTGCAATTGTTTACTGTGTTGGTGTGAAGGATTTCAATGAAACACAGGTACGATTATGAATTTCCTTTGTCTGGGGGGCATAAAGCTTGTGAATAACTTAGTACAGAGGGTGCATCAGCAACATACGTGCCCGCTAAGCAAATGCACGAAATGTAGGGAATGCTAAGCAGGAAGGGGATTACTGCACGAGGAAGGGCTGCGAAGCCGTTTGCTGATACACTTGGGGGCCCCTAACACAGACCATCCAGGCAGCATCTTTCCTGGTACATGCTAAACTGTCCAGACAGCTCTGAATTAGCTTGAAAACTTGTTGGTTGTTTTTTTCCTTTTTTAATGTGAAGGATCTTATTTTTTTATTTAAATGGCAAACATCCCTTTTCTCCCATTAAATATGTAGTGCATTTTCGATACAAAAAAGAAGAGAAATAATTGGCAAGTGGGCAAAAAAGTATGTGCAAGTATATATAAGCAAATTGTGAAAATTTCCTAACAACCTAAATGGCTGTTATTCAGTGTAGTTTGTAATTTCTTTTTGTTTTAATAACATGGGGCGGTGCTCACAACATGTTGTTAAGTGAATACCATTGGATTATAGAACACTAGGAACAGTGTGAGTCCACTTTTCAAGTAAATATGTGTGCATGTTGTAAACAGTTTTTCTATAACTATGAAATACTATATATATATATATCAAATTAAAAAGAATAAAAATGTGATGGATGGGAGGGTGGATGGATAGATGAATACATGGATTATGAGTAACTTTTTAAAAATGTATTCTAACAATTCTGGGTTTTCTGCAATTTCCCAATGACCACGTGTTACTTTTGCAATCAATAAGAGTCCTGGCAATGCTTTGACTGTGTGGTCACGGAAATGGCAGAGGTGTGGGGGTAGGAAACTCACAGGGCATCTTCTCCTTCCTCCATTCTCCTGCTCCGTGAAGCAAGAGCAGCCACACCACCGGAGGGTCCTCTCCTGGCTGAGCAGGTTGGGTGAAGATAAGGGTTTCCATTCATTGCCTTACCCAACGCCAAAGCCTGAATTTATTTTTAAAGTAGTTCTGAGAGGAAACTTGAGTCTGTTAGGTTCAAATACAGTTGCCAACAGAAATTTGGGTGAATGGGAGAAAAATGAGCCAATGGCCTGCCCCCAAATCTGTAAATACGTGAACCCAAGCCAAATGTTCGTCTAGCTGAGCAATATTACCTCTGCTCCCAAGGGGGAAAAAAAGCATTAAAACAAATGTAGATGCTGGAGCCAACAACCCTCCAGGCTCGCTCCAGATAGCCTGCTGGTAAGCTCATTATTGCTGAGGGCTTCTCAGTGAGGCCCCTGAGCCAAGTCAAAGGCTCGAGTTCCCCTGGGTCCTAAAAGTAGGTGGAGTCCCCTGAACTCATTGGCTTTCCTCAGTTCTTCACATCCAAGCATGACACATCTATGTGTGATTGTGTGTTTGTTCTCAGCTGGCCCGGATTGCGGACAGTAAGGACCATGTATTTCCTGTAAATGACGGCTTTCAGGCTCTGCAAGGCATCATCCACTCCGTGAGTAGAGCCCCTCCTTTGAGACTGGACGCTCGGGTACTTTCTGCCCTGATCTGCTGCGAATACCGCAGCTCCATCTTTCTGAGGCTGGTGTGTTCCTGCTTGAGAGAACATTCCTTTGTGCATCTTCACATTCGTCACATCCCACTTCTGCCCCCTGCCTTTCACACCTGTTTCTTTCTCCTTCTCCTGTGCCAATTCTACCCTGCAAGGGAAAATGAAAAAGTGAAGAGAACCCTGCTCTGGCGGCCAGCCAAACTTCAGGCAGCCCCCAGTTCTGGGGCTGGCAACGCTGTGGCTGACGGTGTACACTCGACAGACCTCAGCTCCCCCAAGCCTGGCTGCATGCAAGCTGCCCTCAGAGAATTTGCAGGTTCAACCGGCATCGCTTGGCCATTGGGGGAACTTTCAACCAGTGGTTCTCTACTTTGGCTGCCCATCGAAGTCACCTAGAGCAGTTTTTAAGATCTTCCCAGGTAATTTTAACGGAACCCCTGCTTCAGCCCTGTAGTCCCCAAGTATTAGGGCTGCAGTGTTCTTCAGGGTTTGCACAATCACCAGCCCTCCTTTCCAGCCTTGGTTTTTTACCGCCCTTTTCCTGTCAGTGAACAGGACACTGGGGCTGTCAGGGCCTCTCTTCTCCACCTTCCATACACAGGCCAGGCCCTTGGTCCACCTGGTGTATTGGATGATGCTGGTCTTTAAAGCCTCAGCCAGAGGTCAGTGTGTGTGCTGCACCTGTAATAAAGTCCAGGGACACTGCAGCTTCTGCCTTTCAGTTCCGGGACCAGGCAGACAGCCAGTGCTTTCTCCACTTGGAGCTCACCAGGCTCAAGACCCGGAGTTTAGGATGCAAATTCAGCGCTCTGAGGATCACTGTCCTCTTAAGATGTGTCAAGGGTAGTCTTGGCACAGAGTGTACCAGCCAGGGGCTCAGGACCTGCCCAGCTCCCCCAGACTGACACTAGGAAACCTCCAACATGGGCGTGCCTTCATGCTCCCCCTCCCTCCCTCCAAGGTTTGCTAAGAACACCAGCAGAGTGGGAAGTAAGAACTTGGGAGCTGGTCAGCCCAGAGTTTAAATGCTGTCCCAGCAAGTTACCATTTATAGATCCTGAGATGAGTTATTTCACTTATTTTCTTATTTGTATAAGGGTTCAATGGTAAGACTTCTTGATAGAAGTCTATCATAGACTTGTTTAAGGATTCAAGAGATAACACCTGTGAAAACACTTAATATCTTTCCAGACACAAGACTGGGTATATGAATTATTTCCTCTCCCATGTCCCTTCACCATCATATGAGAGACATTAATGTCAGATTCCCCCAGTCCTCTAAATTTTCTTGAACATATGTAGAAATCACCTGGGAATCTTGTTTATAATATTCATTCCCAGGTTCTGTTCTCAAGGGCTTCTTTTGTAGTCAGTATTGGATGGGGCCCAGGAATCTGCATCTTTAAAATCTGTACTTAAGTCTGTATTTAAATAGCTGCCCCAAGTGTACTTTCAGAACATTGGTATGCGTGACGTTAAGTTTTCAGGTTTATGACAGATAATCCCATCTCTTGCTGGGAATTCCTGTGTTACGCATGTACGTATGGCGGTCATCTTTTTTAAAATGTGTTTGTTTGAGAGGAACGGAAACTCACTCAAACCCCTTAAACAGAAAATGGAAATAATTGACAGGATAAAGAAGCATCGGTCCCAGTTACGGTCCCCCTGGTGAGGGGACCCTGCTGTAAATGACTCCCAGGGTCAGCTGGGCGTACTTAACAACACAAGCACAAGAACTTCAAGAACCATATAAAACAAAACCCAAATGGTGCAAGACATGATAAACAGCAGGACTGCAGCCTGATCGTGGATCTTTTGGAAGCTCGGAGGTGGATGATTCTGGGCTGGAGTCTTCATGAGAAAGCGGGGCAGACTTGTGCCTTGAACCACTAAGGAGGGATGATGGGCAGCACCTGAGAAGAGAGGACGTGACCTCAGCCCGGAGCGAAGCGTATTCCAAGGACAACAAATACACCTGTCTGTCTGGTGGGAGAGTCTGGGTAGGAGAGCTGGGAGTAGTAGGAAATAAGCTGAGACATTGGGTTGGAACCAGATTGACAGGAAGCCTGCAGAGGCTTTAACTTCACCTTAGTGGGCGTAATCACGGAAACATTCTGAATGTCTAACATGTGATATTTAAGTAGGGAATCCGAGGGCAGTGTGTATTTGGAAGGGAGAGGAGACCCAGAGGCAGGAGCTCAGTGCTGAGGCTGTTGTCCTGCCCGCAGAGGGGCTGGATTCTGAACAGGGGTGTGTGCCCACCTCATTCAAGGGTGGGTTCCTCCTCAAGTAATTTGAATCGATATCTGCAGAAGTCACTGTTGTCCTTAAATATTTCAACCTTAGCAACTCACCCAACATTAACTTGAGCCTGGGTGTTTCTAAAAAGCTCTGCTTACCCCCTAATGGAAATACCTCCAAAGAAGTTTAAGAAATTCTAGCAAAAATGTCTCCCCAAATGGGAAAAATAATAATAATTTGAGACTCCAAACTTTTCGCTGAACGATAACATTCTTCGGAGCGTTTATCCGGGAGTTACGCTGGTGGTTTCGGTCCTTCCAGCAGTTGAAACCCGTATTTGCGGTGGTTGTTAATTTGTTTGCTTGGACAGAGAAACAGGGACAAGCGCAGCAGGGCTCATCTTTCTCAAGTCAGACAGAAATAATTATGGCCTAAAAGCTGGCTATTTTCAAGGAGTAGGTTCATTTCTCCTTCTGGATGCTGAAAAGAAAGCTCTCATGTTCCCCCCATCTGAAGCATCTAATGCAGCTTGTTCCCATGGATGTTGTTTTGTGGTTGATCATCTTCTCGTAATAAAGTAGGACTGGGCTTAATTATCCAAAATAAGAGTGCAGGGTGGCTTTCAATAAGCTCGGATGGTTTATGAAGTTCTCCGCCCATAATGACTTTATTTTTAGGATGCAGGGGCTAATATTTATTTACTCATGAAGTACTCATTGAACCTTTTATGGTGGACTCTGGCCATACAATTACAAGTAAAGCAGACAGAGAGACTCTGTCCTGGTGGAGTTTATCATCTAGCAGAAGGGACACATAAAAACAAGTAAATGAATGTGTATGATTAAAATTGTGATCTGTGGTATAAAAGGAGTAACACAGCACAGTACCAAGGTTAGGAGTGAAGGGGTTGACAAAGAACTTGGGATCTTTTGAAGAGATGACCTGAAGGAGAAAATGGAGCTGTTCATTGGAAGAGCATGGATAGAATAGTCCCAGCTGAGCAGAGCCCTAGGAGGGTACAGGATGTAAGAAGGGCCATACTGAAAGTGGAGGATAGCCAAAGATGAAGTGAAGAAGCCAGCAGAGGCTAAATCACATGGAGCGTTGAAGGCCATGGTATTTTACTGTGGGGACAGTGGGAAACGGTACCCAGACACAAAGTCCCACAATAGGACAATCATGCTTGAAATCGAGATTCTCAGGGAATCTAGAGATCGTGGCACTTTATCCATATCCTCTTTAGGTGACAAATAAATAGACACTGAGGACCAATAATAATTAGACCCATAAAGAAGAAAAATCAATATGATTTATTGAGCATCTTCTCTGCACCAACTCCTCTGCTAGGCACTTCAAAAACCCCTCTCTGAAGAAGGACTCGTTGTCCCCATTTTACAGGTGAGGAAACTGAGGTGCAGGAGGGTTGGAAAAACTGCCCCAAGTCTGCCTGCTCATATGGTGGGGTGGGGAATTTGAACCTAGGTCTGCCTGCAGAGTCCTGCTCTTCCTACAATACTCAGCCGTGAGTGTCTGAGGAAATGGAAAATCACCGCTCAGTCCGGCATTCGTCAAGTCCCTGGATTCTCTGCTTCCTCAATCTGACTCCTGTTTTTTGGTCTTTTCACTGTTCCTCAGCCCTCTCTACTTTAAGGAAGAAGTTCTCATGTGTCAGATTTATATAACGTGTTATTTTTCCAAGTGCTCTTACCTGTTTTCCATTTCCGTTTCCCATTGGTGTGACGTAGGGAAAAGGCAGAAAGAAGTCAACAGCTGTAGATAACAGATCTTGGGGCTAAACATCTTTCTTTTATTTCATTTAATATCATCCCATTTAAAAATCATGACAATGCTGTGAAGGAAGTCTTCTTATTCTCAATTTTACAGGAAACCGAACTGAAGCTCGGATATCTTACTCAAGACCCCACAACTCTAATGGGGTGTCCAGGGTTGGAACCCAGTTCCATGACTCATTTCCTTAGGAGGGTCAAAATAAAAATACCACCACTTAGTGAGTTCTCGTGTGCTAGACACCGCAGAAATCATTGCACACAGTCATCAAATTCTCATGACCGCGATTTAATGTAGATATTGTTACTCCTTTTACAGAAGCAGGTACTCTAGGCACAGAGAGATTAGCTAACCTGTCCAAGGCCACACGTCAGTTGGGCTGTGTGATCCAGACTAGACCCCGGTCTGTCTCCAGTGGCCATGAGGAGAATGACCTGTGTTCTGCTGAATAATGTGTCTAGGCCAGGAAGCAGCTCCGTGGCAGAGAAGGAGACACTGACAACCAAAATTGTGAAATGGCCTGATGCAGCTCACCCAGTTCCAGTAGAAGCAAGACCAGACCCATGGGGTGTGACCTGAGTGCACTGTGGGTGGGCGGGCAAGCTCTTTGCCTTTTACTGCTGGGTGGACAGCATCTCTGAAAATCCCAAACTCTGCTCAGGGGATGAATTTCCATCATCATGAGAAGCTGGCAGCCTGACCCAGGCTGAAAGGAAAGTCTTTCTCTCCACACTTGATCAGGACTCTGCCTCTGAGGATAGTATTCCCACTAGCTTTTGCAGAATCTGGTTGATAAAATTATAAGACAAAATTTGGTTGGTTGGAAGATTGCAGCCCTTTAAGCCAGTAAAACTATAAAGGAAGAAACTATTCCTTTGCCTTCTGTTATTGTGGCTTCTTCAGGGAATTTCCAGTGACCACAGCTAGTAAGTGTAGTGCCAGCCCTCAAGTGAAAATATGAGCAAAGGCCCAACCAAGGCTCCGGGTGTTTGTTTCTTTATCAAAAGTGCAGCAGGCAGTGAAACGGGAACCTGCCTGAAAGCTGGGTTCAAATAACACTGAAATGGGCCTGCAGCTTTGAATCCCAGCACCTGGCCTGGTTACTGAGATGCCCGCTCCTCCCCTCAGCTGTCCCCTCTTTGTGTGCAATTGAGGGCAGCACCTGGAACCGGGCACCCTGTCTATGAGAAGAAAACCCCAGGCACTGGCACCAAGCCACCTTCATCTAGCAGCATTTCCTTAGAATAAATATTTGAGCTTGCATCAGGCCTCCTATTAATGGGAGGATAAGTCAGCACATGTTTGATCGACATCAAGTATTGAGCAAACAGCTATATTTGCAAGAATTTCTTGCAAGTTTTGGCATGAACATCCTTGTTATCAAAGAAGCTATAAGATCAGCAAAACTGAGGAGTAAATCTATTCCATGTGTATACGTATTTATTTTCTTTATTAAAACCATGTCCTGTGCTGACCTCTCCCTTCTATTCATGGGAAGGTGAGAGAAATGTAGCTCCTAATGTGGCCCAGTTCCTAGCAAAGCTATGGCAGAAGGCAAAGCCTGTCTTTATGGCCTTCCTTCCACCTACTCTTCCAAGATCCCGCTAGGAGCTGCTCAGGGTTTCCCTCCAATAGCAGCCTGTACCACATCCCATAGTCCTGGAAAGTGCCTGCCTGACTGAACTACTCCTCTTTCCAGAGCTCTCAGAGGTGGAGGACCATTTCTACAGCAGACACCCTTCATTTAAATTGGGCTCATTTGATTGGATGAAGCCCCTTATCCTCCTTTGCCCCATTTGAATGCCGCCTCAAGGCCCTGATCCAGTCTTCCATTCTCCAGGGAGCCTGCCCTGGTCGCTCCTCCACCAGAAACCCTCCCGGCCTTGTGCTCCGCCATTGTTGGAACCATTCGCCTGGCTCTTGGATCTTTGTCATGCTTTGTGCCATTCCTCTGGGTCTGTTGCCAAATTGTGTGATCACAGAGACTGCCCCAATTGTCGTCTTTCCCATGGTGTCCAATGTCGTGCTGCGCGCCCACTTATTCATTGTAAAGCCGTCCAGAGGGTTGCACACCCTTCATAACCTACTCTGCATGACAAGGGGCATTTGTGTGGCTCTGTGTCTTACAAAAATCCCCTCGGTCCTCCCCCAACCCTCTCTTCCAAGATAGTATCTCTAAGAGATGGCATTTTGGGCTCCACGCTTATTTGCAGGCCCGGAAACAGAAATAGAATCAATTGCAGTTTCTGTAGTGAGCAGAAAATCTTTTTGAAAAAATTATGTGCCTCAGCAGCCATTAATTAGACTCAGACTTTGCAGCCTTTCAGGCCAGGCATTCCAAGTAAGCTATTAGTTCTATTTGGCTTATTAAAAAGTCCAAGTGTAATAAGAATTCCCATAGCTCGAAGAGGCTACAAAGATTGCAGAAAGCCGTGCTCAGTTAATCCTCAGTGGCCCTGCTCCCCCCCATATCTAGGAATCTGTTAAGATCCACTGTAAAAGCAACAGTAATTTAGAACAAAATCCAGCGAAACGCTGTGGACAGGGGTCAGCTCCCAAGGAGGGCCACTGACTTCGCCAATATTCAGGTCAACAAGCTCATCTTACTAAATAAACCACGTGTTGAAGTTCACAGCTATCTGAGCTTTCCTTCTGAAAACAGGAAAGTGGTTTAGTGGAAAAAAATGAATTTCCTCAGTTTCAGAACCTCGTCTGTCTGTGTTCCTTCACACCAGATTCTCCTCAACTGTGAAACCGGCCAAGCGAAAACAGCATTTATTTCAGCAAGCTGGGTGCCCCCACTCAAGGAAGAAACTTTTGTTTTATTATCCGAAATCCAGTAAAACCTTAAAAACCTTTCTTGCAGGTTAGGGTATTTATTTGGTATAATGTACGAGTATACATAAAATCATATGAATCCCAGAAAGATGTGTGCATAATAGTAAATTTTTATTTTAAATTCAGATTTTGTAGAAAAGACATGGATCTAGGCGGATGGCCATAGTTAACAGTAAATGTGATTACTGGTTTAACGTGTGGAGTGGATGCAGTAAGTCCTCATTTAATGTTGCAAATGGATTCTTAGGACCACGGCGAAATGATGTGTACTGAAACCAATTTTACCACAGGGTCATTGATATAAGCAGGAGTTTTGACAGCATCTCAGACGTTATAACGAAATAATGCTGAACAAAACGATGTTATTAGAAGACCTGCTGTAATCTCGAAATTCATGGAGCTATTCCTGAAGACACAGATGAGCCCGTTGTGTGTCCCAAGCTTGGCCTTTTAAACTGAAATCAGTGCTCCCCGGGCTTGCCTGATGTGCGTTCTGCCGTCAGCAGTAACAGTGTCCATGGTCCTTCTGACGGAGCCCAAGTGTCGCCGCCGCACAGAGACCTCCACATTTCTGCCAAGCGGAGGCGTCAAGGCCTTCTAAAAAGCAGACCAATCTAGATCTTGGACATGAGGATATGATAACACCCACAGCAATTATTGTTCTCAAAGGCACGCCCTTAAAAAATGAACGTGTTGAAATAGGCATCCTGAGAAGGTAGCCCCCAAAGATGGTGGTGTGTAATGGGAAGAAGGAGGTGTTGCAAGATGCCGAATGTGGCCTTGTATTAAGTTTTAATTACAGGGAAGACAGAAGACCACTACATAATGTGCTGGAATGCCAGTTTATGAAGCCCTGCAGAAATTGTGCCATGCGTTCATTTAGTTATTCGGTGAATATTTACTTCGTGCCAGGTTAGGCATTGTGGACATAGTAGTGGGTAAAAACAAATCTAATTCTTGCCCTCATAGAGTTTATGGAAGAGTGACAATGACCAAACAATCCAAAAATAAATATATAATTATAAACCATGACAAGTCCTCTGAAGGATGGTCATTTATACCAAAATGTGGGTGGGTACAGAAATATTTCATTGCTAAAATCATCAGGACTTAGGTGGCAAAATCCACGCTAGACAGAGAGAGTGAGGTGAAGGAAAACTGCTAGGTTTTGTCGTAGAGAACTAGACAGGTGTAATGGGTCAGCAGGTAGTGAACCGCCCACAGGCAGCCTATTCCCGGCCCCCAACATCTTACAAGCAGAATGTGCCCTGCATGACAAATAAGACACCGAGGGACATGCTCTGTAAAACCTGAAAGATGTGTGGGAGAAGTGAATGAATTAACACACACACACACACACACACACACACACACACACACATCCTCTAACAGTGAATGGCCAAGTAAATAAAGATTGGTTGTTTATTTGGGAAGGAGGCAGAGCAATTAGAAAAAAAAATTAGGTGCTTATGGCAAAGGAGGTGTTCATAATAAGTCTATGCAAATATTTATAATCCTTTAAGGATTCTTGCAAAATCTCTGTGTAAACTGAGAACTTTATGAAAAAGGACATTAGGTTTCTAAGAGTCCAAAAAAATAAACTCTTATATACAACCTGAACTTCCACAATGGATTTTACTTTAAATATACGGAATAGCTCTTATTACTTGGCAAAGTTCTTTCGCATTTGCTGCCTCTCTGCCAACGATTTAATGGGATGTGCAAAAGTAACTATACCAGTAGCGGCACGTCACATTTGTGTAGTTCTCTGTGGATTTCGAGCATGCCTTCCCAGAGATCTTTTTGAAATCTTTCGAAAACGTGACAGGAAAATATTAGCCATCTTTATTATTTTTTTTTCCAACAAATTAAGCACGAGGCCAGTGGTGGGTG
Source organism: Anoura caudifer (assembly GCA_004027475.1). Taxonomy (NCBI): domain Eukaryota; kingdom Metazoa; phylum Chordata; class Mammalia; order Chiroptera; family Phyllostomidae; genus Anoura; species Anoura caudifer. Next base: position 140,174 of record PVKU01004398.1, read on the forward strand.
ATGGGATAGAGGCATACACGAGCTGCTATCTTGGCCCAACAGGAATTGCAGCAGCAACGGTAGTAACAAAAGTAACAGTAACAGCTACCGTGGTTTGAGGACGGAATATACAGGGGTGGGCAAAAGTAGGTTTACACTTGTTCGTATGGAAGGCAGTACAATAAGGAATGATCATACACGAATAAACTTGTGTTTCACGTACTTACGACTGTAAACCTACTTTTGTATGTCAGATATCCTCCTAAGTGCTTTGCGACTAAGGATGCTCTGAACACATTTCTTGGTGAAGTTTTTCTTGAAGAGCACATCCTGGCTGGTGGCCCAAGGGTTGTTAATAGCCATCTATTGACCAATCACATCTGTTTGTTCTGTCCATAAACAAACACCTTGTCAGATTTCCTTGAATCTCACTCTTCACCCTCCAATCCAATACGAATTTTGCCACCCAAGTACAGTTGACTTTACAAACTAAGTATCTCTATACTCATGTCTCTTATTTATTTTGCCAACATACAGCCCTTTTGGGTCATTGTTTTCCTTATCCCTATTTTATAGAAGATGAAATTGCAGTTCAGAATTTTAGTAACTTGTCCACGTCCACATGGCCAGTAAGGGGAGGAGTTTGGATTTGAACATAAATTTATTCAGAGCCCAAATCTGGCTCCAGAGCCCAAGTTCTTACTAATAATAGCCACCATTAGCTGAGGACCGACTTACCAGATTCCAGGCACTGTGCTATAGGTTTTTCTATATTATCTCGTTCAATCTTCCCAACTCCACAGCCCTATGCATTAGGTGCTCATCTTATCCCACTTCTACAGTTGAGGAACCAGAGACTCGGAGGTTATGCTACTTCCCCAAGGTCACACAGCTCCTGAGTGCGTGAGCTGTACCGAGCAGTTTGATTCCAGATTCCAAGCTGTTACTCTGTATGTTAAACTACTCCTCAAAATTGGAGTTCAGAAAAGCTAAAGGATTTGTCAAGGACTATAGGTCAGCTAAGTACAAGACCAGGGCCAGGACTGACTCCTCACATTAGATAATATCCGAGGCTCTTGGTGGTCTTAGCCAGTCTCCATTACAGGCCAGCTATACTCTCAGCCCTGACATCACCCTCTGCATGAGTCCCTTCCACTCCACCCGGTGACCTCACGTCAGCTCTCCCCCAGTGCTGGCTCTGCAACACTTCCATGCCTACCGCTGCTGTAGGGGCGAGCAGACCCTTCACCTACCCACCTCCATCTAGTTTTAAGTCCCTGAGCTGATCTGCTGTCTGGGGAAGTTCAGGCAGACTGATTACTGCACAGTCTGGGCTGCTAATAACCAAGGGAACCCCCCAAAATCCACCCATTGCTATTGTGACTTCCTACCTTTTGAAACCAGACATGTCAAACTAATAGAAGTCCCAGACAAATCCTGCCCATCCCCCTCACTGATAAATTTTACTCTATTGGCTGCAATGCTTCTCTTCCAGATGTTTTAAGTTAAGATTGGGAAAGTTGTGTTTTTACTGGATTGAAGCACAGGGCTTGGCTGACATTTTTTGGCCCTTCATACACTCCTTAGATTTATCAGCTAATTGCAGACACTTTGAGAGAATAATACAGCGTGTGTTTATTATGACAAACCCTTCTCAGTGTGTCTCTGTGGCCAAAGATTCACGGGCGTTTCCTTTACTGACCCCTGGTTAAGTATTAGAATCGATTCAAAAAGATTGGTTCAAAGTCAAGAACTTACATGAGTGAAAATATTTCATTTATGTGTTTTGGTGGAGTTGGGGATGGGGACAGAATAGCTCCAATAGCTCAATTTTTATTCTTAAACTGCGTTTTGAAATCTTTTGTTGTGGATGATAGAATGATTTATTAAGGGATGCCAAATGCCTTAGGAATTTTGTTTAAAACATCAAAAAATAGCTTCATGGTTGTTCTAATGCCACTATTTAATAAGTTACTCCATATGGGTGAACTCTGTTTCTTCCAGTGTGGACTGTTTGCAGACTGGCCTGAGGAAATGTTAGAGGGGGTGGTTACCTCCCTCAGTCATGGCCACCACTGCCTGAGCCTGCCCTTCAGGCAGGAAGAGCCCAGTGACAGCAGCCTTGTGGAGAGGGGGTGAACGGTCATCACAGTCTAAGTCAGACAGTTGCCACCTGGTGTATGAATCATTGTACGTCAAGGTCTTGGTAAGCCCCGATCAATCCTAGGACATGGCGGCCTACATAAGAGACCGGAAAGACTGGACCAACCCTAGGGAAGGGGAGGAGGGAGAAGCCAGAGGGAGGGAAAGGTGGATGCCCAGGATCTGCGCTTGGGGTCTCTGACCCTGAGTCAGAATGACAGGCAGCTGGCTAAGCCAGAGGCTGAGGAAAGAAGGCAAAAGCTGACAGAAAGACACACGCTGCTTCCTGCTCTGAAATCAGGGGGAAGCTGAAAACAAATAGCAGAATCGAAGTATGAAAATGCCTTTAAACTGTGTAAGAGTGGGAAGGACTGTCCGGGAAATCTGAACTTTAGAACTGTCAGAAAAAGAAATACTGCTTTTTATGACTTTCAGGTACAATAGAGTGGCTTACAGTGCATGGTTGTAAGGGATCTTGTTTCAATGACTGCATCGCAGTGTCATCTGCACATCAGATAAAGGTTTTCTGAAGCATGTTGTTCATTTCCTTTCACAACGCTTCTCTATGAGGACACCCTGTTTCTCTCTGGAATGGGTAAATATTATCTCTTCTGAGAAGTCGGCTTGTTTTTATTCCACAGACTGAGAATCTCATAAACATGGCCTATCCTCATTTGCTACTAGAAAGCTTAGAACTAAATCCATGAACCACTCCTAGCAAGGAAATAAACTCCTCACAGTTTATTTTTTTCTATGATGTTCACACTCTTTATTTCAGCTTCCCTTATTTTCCCTTTAATCTGTTTTCCTTCCCTTTTGTAATTTATTATATCTTTTATTTGATTGTAACCCATGGTGTTTGTATTACGTAGGCTCGAGCAAAGTAGCATATATAGATCAATACATCAACACAGGTGTTTCCCAATGCCAAATGATGATTTTTCTTTTACTGACATTAAGTTTTATAATTTCACTATCAATTCCTATAACAAATGCCCCTTTCATAAATAGAAAAATGGTTTCCTTCAGCCCGCCGCACCTTCTCAATTTCCAAATTAAGACCCAAATAAAGGTACTGCATTTACTTGGTAAATTGTCCTATACTTAGTTCAAATGCATGGTTGAAATTTCATAATCAAAATTAAATAAGAGACAGGATTTACAAATGGTGGAGAGGAGCTTACATGCTACCAGTTAGAAACTCTGCTTTGGCCAGAAGAAGCCTTCTTTATTGAGTCCTTAAGAAGTTTTGGGGTTCCCCCACATACTCCACCCAACCCTACAAGACTCACTTGGGGGAAGACTACATTTCCGCTTAAGTACAGCATGGAGGGTCCCCCTGAAGAGCGGGCACAACAAAGCAGCCTTCAAAACCCTCTCCCGCAACTTCTTCCAAACTCTTCTAACAAAAAGTTAACGGAGTACAGTAATCTGAAAACCATCCTCTAGAGGGTGGGCCATCTCCATCCTCCTCTCCGGCTTTGTCTGTTATCCCTCTTCCCACCCCCCCCCCACACACACACACACTTTTCAAGCTCTTTTTGTTCCAGCTAAAACGATTTATGCATTTCTACTTTCTCACCTTTGCTCATGCCATTCCCTGTCTGGAGCCCGACCTTCCTCTAACTCACTGCACTCCACCTGACAGAGTCCTACCCTCAGCACCCACCTGTTTGGTGAAGTCTCTCCCAACATACCAGACCTCAGTGGCCTCCCCCATGAACTTCATGGCCTTCTCTCTGCCCATTTGCTCTGGCACCTACTGCATATGACCGGCCATTGTTATTTATCTCTTCAAATGTAAGTCCTATTTCCCCAACAAGAGTTCAGAACTCCTCATAGCTAGGTCTAGCATATCATGGACTCAATAAATACCTGCCGAAAGAACAAAGGAATGACTAATTCTTACAGCTTCGGGGACACCCAGCAGCATCTAACACAATGTTGGCTCATCGAACGTTTGACATTAAGGACACTAGTAAAGTATTCCCCACCCACTGCAGTGTAATGTCTTTGAAGCTTCCTAGCTTGGTAACTAAACGGGAATCTTTATTTTAACAAAATAACCAGTACTTTGACCTTATTTCCTTCCCTTTTAGATTTTGAAGAAGTCCTGCATTGAAATTCTAGCAGCAGAACCATCCACTATATGTGCAGGAGGTAGGTTGAAATTAAGTGCTAATTGCTCTCATACAATTAGTTGGAGATAATTTGAGCTCAAATCACATGTTGACTTCATTGGTGAGAAAGAGGGGAAGTAAGGCAGGAAGGAGCAAGGGTGGAAAGAGGGGTAGAAGTTGTTAAGTACGCTGCTTAAGGGGGAAAAAAAAAAGAAAGAAGAAACATGCCAGTTGTTTGAAACTTTGAAAATGTCCAAACTCTCTTTTCATGGGATTAATTGTGCGAGTATTGCAGAAATACTGGATTCCCACGCACGACCCCAACACCTGCTGTGGACAGAAGTGGAGTCTAACCCTTTGTGCCCACAGCAGCCCCACAGGTACCAGATGCTCACAGTGCTCGTAGGCCACCCTTGGAAGGGTGTTGATATATCTAATGACTTAATTAGTGCTGGCCTCTCTCCATAATTAATATATTGATCTTAATTAATTGCTCAATCTACCAGTCCTCACAAAATAGTCTTTGTCAACTCCAGTTGTCCTAGTAAAGGGCCATTATAATTTGTCCACTCTAGAGGAAGTCTCTACCTTCTCCGACAGTATTTTCTCTAACTGATCCCAGTTGAGGGTCTTGTTATTGTGTTGTATTGTAACAGACTGCCTCAAACTTCAGCCATGCTGGCTCTTTTGTATAATTCCTATCAGGCTTCCTATCACTCTTATTTATTTAAAGATATTGTTAAGCACCTACTGAATGCCAGGCACTGTCCTGGGTGCTGGAGCTACAAAAAAGATAAACTCTCTGTGCCTGTGCTTCGGGAACTTGAGCCTGTTGCCATTGAGAGGCCACCGTTAGCATCACCTTTCTAGTCTCCAAACACCAACTGCCAGTTAGTAACCTATCACAGAAAATATATTATACAATCTTACAAGCATTGGAGAAGAACCTGCAGGCTTTTTCAAACACTGTACATGTTTATTATGCCTTAGGGCAAATATTATTGGTATAAATGAAGCAGTTCCTTAAAGATTCCATCCAGTTTGTTGTCTGTGTTTTAGAATAGCTGGAAGACTTTCAAGGAATTAGAGGCACTGAATAATATTTGCCACCAATGAAACATTAAGTATATATGTAAACATATAAAGTTGTTAATATTTGGTGACTATTCTCAGATATGTGTACATTTCCCAAGGAAAAGCAATCAACAAAGATTGTCTTCTGACTTCTAAATAAATTGCTACCTGGTAAGACAGAGGGCAGGGACAGTTGCTGTTGCCACGGAACAGATCCAGGAGAATCTCTTTGAGAAAAAGAATTGAAAAATCTTACCTTTGCAAATTTGACAAAAGAATAGGACCACATGAGCACAGTGCCAGAGCTTTGTAAGGAGTTCGCGCAGCGAGGAGCCTCAACCAGGGCTCGCTAGCTGCAAGGTAAACCCACCTCCACAACTTTTATGGTTTTTTCATTTAAAAAAATTGGAAAACAGGGGAGTTTTTTAAGGGGAGTTTTTTAATTGTACAATTATCCCATTCACGAGGAAAACCCAGACTTGCGGTTCAGCAAGCCTACTGGGTGTGTTCCGGCCTTGTAGCGAATCAGAGAGTCTAAAGATAATGGATACACTTCAGGGAATTCACAAGCATGACCAAGTCCCCTCCTGTTTCTCTCCACTTCCCAATAGAGTGCGTGGCACTCAGCAGGAGTCCATCAGTGTTGACCGAATGTCTCGATTCATACATTCCTTCAACAAACACGGCGCTGATTTTTGCCTGTTTGACCCTTACTAACTCCTTTCACGTCACTTTAACAAATTACCATTCTTTTGAACTTCCTAATTAAAATGAAGAAAAATTAGAAATTAATAGGCAAAGACAGAAAGAACAAAGGACAAAATAAAAACAAAATTTCAACTTGGACAATAGAAAATTATCTTCCTAAATAATTCTTGAACCAAAGATTAGTAATCCAAAATCTCCTTCACACACCATTGAGTTATTTGAGGCAATTAAAAAGGCCACACATATAAAATGAATATGGCACAGAACTATCAGGGTCCGCAAGAACTAATCCTAGGAAATTCATTGATTTTAATATATTTCCTATTAAATGGAACAGAAAATTAAAAAGATATGTCTAAAACCCGCAGAAAATACAAGAAAAATATTAAAATGCATTCATAAATTCAAAAAAGTTAAACCAATTTAACTGAAATTTTTTCCAAGAACTCTTTCTTTGGTAGAATCAATAAAATAGACAAACCTCTGGCAAATCTAATCCGAGGGACCTTACTTTAAATAATTTTTAAATCTCTGGCTTAGGCGCAATATAACATATTTTAAAACAGACCATCCTCTCCTGTGTCAGAGTCAACTACCCGGTTCTATTGCCTTTATTTCTCATAAAGAAGAAATTAATACAGGACACAGTGATGGGAGCTAACCAGAGGTTTTGAAGAGCCAAGTTCTCATCTTTCCTGAATTAGAATCCAAATAGCTAAAACATGCTGATCTGAGAATAGCTTTACTAAGAAGGAAATGAAACTTCCAAAAGAAATCCTTACACCAACAATTCTTTCGTGGGTCTCTCTCAGGGCCTATTTGCTGGTTATTCTCTGGAAGCACGGCTCTCATGCGGCACTGGGGCCTCTTCTCTTCTCCATGACTGTGAGCTCCTGTCAAGTGGACCTGTGCACACCCCCTCTGGGAGCCTCTTTAGGCTACTGCCAGGACTCAGGGATTGACACAAAAGTGCTTCGAAAAGCACAAACTGTTATACAAAACCAGGTGATGTTATTATCACCAGTGTCATCTCAATGAGGATTAAAGGCTAATGTGAGAATCTTAATGTTGACGGCATTATACCTACATGAGAAAAACTTGCCTTTATGTATCTCTACCAAAAAAAAAAAAAAAAAAAAGGAGAATATTGATGGAGTTCAGAGTACCTGCAAAATGATTAATTATCCGTGTGCCAGAAGAGAAAGTGAAGAAGGAATTAATGGGTTGTTTTTATATTTCCAAGTATAATGGGGAGACTAAGCCCTAGACAGATCTGTGGGAAAAAAAGGTAGAATTTGTTTTCATCGAAAGCCTTATCTCTCAGTTCCCTCCCCTCACACTCTGTAAAAACTTCCCTTCCTACCCTGGCTGCTGTGGCTCAGTGGATTGAGCACCAGCCTGAGAACCAAAGGGTCGCCGGTTCAATTCCCAGTCAGGGCACATGCCTGGGTTGCAGGTCAGGTACCCAGTTCAGGGCACCCAAGAGACAACTGCACATTGGTATTTCTCTCCCTCTCTTTCTCCCTCCCTTCCTCTCTGTCTAAAAATAAATAAATAAAATCTTCTTTCACTAATGTTAAAAAACAAAACAAAACTACAACGTCCCCTCCTGGCCCTCCAGAGCAGCTGCTGTGGAGCCCCACCAGGCCTGTCTGCTCAGGACACTCAAGCCCATGATTGCATGATCTCAGCTGGCTTCTACCAGCAACTCAATGACAGCCAGCCATGGTTCTGACTGCGAACTGAGCTCTGAGAGAGGCAGAGAGATAATGTGCTGGGTGGACAACAACACTGAGATCCAACACAGATCTTTATATGTTGAGCTGCAAATAATAGAGTAAAATTTAATGGGGCATGTATAAAATGGCCTTGGGTTCGAATAGCCAGTTTCACTTAGAGGCAGATTTAGGGAAACCTGACTTAGTTAACATGGGGGGAAAGAAAAAACAAGGAGAATCACAGCTATCTTGATAACCGACAAATTTGCTTCTGACAAAAATAAACGCTGGTGTAGTCTTGGGGTGATCTAGTACCCATCCAGTGTCCAG